>QGSO01000983.1:53199-223214 GCA_011037825.1 Carya cathayensis
GAAAAAGGGTAGGAGCCTAGGTAATAAACTTCAATCCTACGTTTTGGGATCCTCAAATAATTCAACGGTGAATTAAAACACTGATTAAAAACGCGTAAATGTTTTATTTTAAATAAAACACTTTAAATAAAACACCACGATGAATTAAGGTAGAATATTATTTTATAAACTAAAATTTATAAAATAATATTTCCTCATCATTATATAAAATGATAAAGTACCGTTAATTAATCGAAGATGATAAAACCAATTAATTTAAATAAGAGTTTTCAACGTAAAATTAAACATCTTAATATCTTAAAACAACTAAAATATTTAATCTAAGTAATTATCCACAATTATAATATTTTCAGAGCTCATTAAATTATTATAATTGTGCTACTTTAAAAACAAGCTTATCTAATATTTTGAAATTCGATGGATAAAATCCGGGAAAATGCCATCGAGGTACAACGCTTAGGATAAAACTGTTCATGATTTTACAGCTGTCGGTGAAGAACAAATTACGTGATTTACGGAAAAGATAATCTATACGCGTGATTCCAGATGAGGGTAAAGACGAGAGAGATGTGATTGCTGTCGGGAAATAATCCAAAACTGATAATTTATCGGGCTGTTACATGTCGACTTAAACAAGGGGGAGAAATTAGATGGGGAAAACTATGACATATGGCATCGCAAGATCTAATATGTCTTAGATGAGCAAGAGGTCTTGGAGGCCTTGTCTCACACCCTTACTGTGCCCGCGGAAGGGAACTCGGAACAACATAAGATAGATCAACAAGCCTATACTCAATGGACTAAGAAAAATTGGTGCGCGCGCATAATAATGTTAAGTAGCATGCACAATGATCTAATGTGTGAATTCGAGGTCTCTGATACTGCCCAAAGCATGTGGGAGGCTTTGAAATTGAAGTTTGGTGGAACTTCAGCCACTAAGTTGCGTGGATTAACCTTGAGGTTCGAATCCTATAAGATGCGCTCTAACCACACGATGAAGCAGCATCTTAGGGCTATGTCAACTATGATCCGCGAACTTAGGTCAGCAGGAAACAACTTGACAGATGAACAACAAGTCCAGGCAGTGATAAGATCACTATCAAATTCTTGGGAGAATATGAGCCAGAACCTGACACATAACGAGAATATCAAAGACTTTGATGATGTCTCACATCACTTGGAATTAGAGGCTGAGCGCCTAGAGGCTACTAAGCCCAATCATACGGCCTATGTGGCTAATGTTGGTTCGCGCAAGACATCAAGGCCTAAGCGCAAGAAGTCCAAGAATGGGGTAGCTGCTGGACAAATTAAAAAGATGTCAAGAACTTCTCAGTGTACCAAGAGGGGCAAGTGCGGGAAGAACAAGTCAAAATTAGAGTGCTTCAACTGCGGAAAGACTGGCCACTTCGCTCGTGACTGCACTGAATCGAAGAAGGTACACTCTAACTTTTCTCGCATTGTTTTTGTAACTATCCATGTGATGGTTGCTCACTCCTATCCTTTGTGGACTGTTGATTCAAGAGCGACCGAGCACATAGCGTGAGACAGAGTCAGATTTGTGGAGTATCGTCGGATTCCAACTGGGAGTCGTGATATCAAGGTAGGGAATGGAGCTAGCGTGGAGGTACTGGGACTTGGTACCTACAAGCTGGACTTGCTGGGTGGCTGCACTCTTTTCCTCCACAATGTGCTATACGCTCCTGAGATCTGAAGAAACTTACTTTCAGTTGTTACTCTATTAAAACTTGATTTTCGGATTGTTTTTTAAAACAATTATGTTTCCTTTTATTTGGGCCATGTGTTCTATGGCAATGCTTTTATGCAAGACAGTTTTATGATATTAGATTTTGATTCACATACATGGCATGCTAGGCTTGGCCATATAGGACAAGATAAAATGACTCGTTTAGCTAGAGAAGGCCTGATAGGTAATCTCGCTAAGGTCATCTTGTCCACATGTGAACATTGTCTAATGGAAAAAGCTAAAAGAAAACCGTTTGGAAAAGCCACTAGAGCATCTTTCCCACTGCAATTAGTCCACTTAGACATCTGTGGTCCAATGATTGTGACGGCAAGACACGGAGGTGTCTACTTCATCACTTTTATAGATGATTTTTCACGTTACGGTCATGTCTACTTAATATCCAATAAGTTTGAAGTATTGGAGTGCTTTAGACAATATCTAAGAATGGTTGAGAATCAGTTAGATAAGAGTTTAAAAACTCTAAGAACTGACCAAGGACGAGAATATCTTTCTGAGCAATTTAAAAGGCTCTGTGACGAAAAAGGAATCAAAAGACAGTTAACGATACCGAGTACGCTGCAGCAAAATGGCGTGGTGGAAAGGAGAAATCGAACACTGCTTGAGATGGTTAGGTCAATGATGGCGCAAGCAAACCTACCAATTTCTTTTTGGGAGGATGCACTTTTGACTGTTGCCTATATTCTTAACCGAGTGCCCTCCAAATCAGTAACTTCCACCCCATATGAACTATGGACCGGCGAGAAACCCAATTTGAGTTACTTGCGGCCATGGGGTTCAACGGGTTTTGTTCATGATCTTTCTCATAAGTATGAGAAATTAGGCCTTAGAGGTAAGAAGTGTATCTTTATAAGGTACTCAGAACACTCTAAAGGGTATGTATTAATAGGTGAACAAACTGATGGAAGTGTGACTGAAATTGAACCAAGAGATGTGGACTTCATTGAAAATGAATTTCCAAGTAGAGGTGAGGTTGATAGGAGTTTAGAACTTTATGAGATTATGAAACAAGAGGAAAGTGCTCCAAGGAATTTAGTTGAGAATGAGGAAGAAATTCTTCAAGCTCCTACAAATAATAAAAAGGACTTAAATCCGAGTGGGAGCACACCACTTGTCAATCAATCGCAACAACCTCAGCCATGTAGAAGCACACATGAAAGTATTCTCCGTCGTCGTTTTGAGATTGAAAGGGAAGCTTTTATGGTAGCTTCGCATGATGATGATGAGCCTAGGACAATTCATGAGGCTCTCTCATCTTCTACTAAAGATGAGTGGATGAAAGCTCTTAATGATGAAATTGAGTCTATGAAGACTAACCAGGTCTGGGATCTGGTTGATCTACCGACAGGGCGTAAGACTATTGGGAACAAATGGGTTCTTAAAGTCAAACGCAAGTCGGATGGATTGATAGATAAGTACAAAGCTCGCTTAGTGGCGAAAAGATATACCCAACAGGAGGGTATAGACTATGAGGAAACTTTTTCACCAGTCGTGAGGTTTGCTTCAATTCGCCTGATTCTAGCTATAGTAGCAAACATGGATTTGGAACTCTACCAGATGGATGTTAAGACAACATTTCTCAATGGAGAACTAGATGAGGAGATTTATATGGATCAACCAACGGGTTTTGTGGCCAAAGGTCAAGAGTGCAAAGTGTGCAAGCTCAAACGATTTATATATGGCCTAAAACAATCATCTAGGCAATGATACCTCAGATTTCATCGAACCGTTCTTTCGAATGGGTTTAAGATGATCACAGAGGACCATTGTGCCTATGTCAAAAGGTCCGAGAAGAGTTACATTATGTTGTTATTATATGTTGATGACATACTACTAGTTGGAAATGATAAAGGGTTGATAGTCGCTACAAAAGAGTGGTTATCCTTCAATTTTGAGATGAAGGATATGGGTGAGGCAGAATACATTCTGGGAGTTAAGATCTACAGAGATCACTCAAAGTCAAAGAGACTTTTGTGTTTGTCCCAACAGACTTGCATAAAGAAAGTTCTCGAACTCGTCTTAATGAGTGAATGTAAACCCATTGATACCCCTATTACAAAAAGTGAGAACTTATCTAAAGAGTTGTGTCCTAAGACTCAAAGAGAAAAGGAAAAGATGGCCCGCGTCCCTTATGCTAATGCTGTGGGTAGTCTGATGTACGCAATGATGTGTACTCGGCCTGACATATGCTATACAGTTGGCTTAGTAAGTAGATTCCAATCTAACCTCGGACTGGCTCACTAGAAAGCAGTCAAAAGGATTATGCAATATCTCAAGGGAACTGCAGACTATGTACTGTGCTATCAAGGTTCAGATTTGTAGCTAAGGGGTTACAGCGATGCCGACTGGGGCAGTGACCTAGATGAGCGTAAATCAACCACTGGGTATGTCTTTCTGCTCAACAATGGAGCCATTACATGGAGCAACAAGAAGCAACCCTGTATAGCTTTATCCACCATAGAGGCAGAATACATAGCTTGTTCTGCAGCAGTTCAAGAAGCTGTTTGGTTACGGAGGTTCCTCAAGCATTTAGACATTGGCACAGATACTTTAGATCCGATGACAATATTCTGCGATAGCACGGTTGCTCTTGCATATGCTAAGGACTCTAAATACCATGGAAGAACCAAACACATAGATATCAGATATCACTACATCAGAGACATGGTAGTGCAAAAGGAAGTGGTTCTGAAACATCTCTCTACAAGTCGCATGGTTGCTGATCCCTTAAAGAAGCCCATAGCAAGAGATGTCTTTAAGGCTCATGTTAGGAATCTAGAACTACGTAGACTGTAAATGTAATTTGTGTTTCAAATGACATTGAGATGTAACCTTTCCTTTGGGATATTAATACAATATGATTTAGTTATTGTCTTTATCGTATTGTTTTTCTAATACACACACAAGATATGTCAACAGGCTTAGATCGACTCACTCACACAAGCGATCGCCTCTAGCGCTTAAGAAGCGAGTAGAAATGAGGCATTGTGTTCTTAGATACTTGTACAAATTGATAAGTTAGTTTACACAAAGATATGTCGTTTTAATGGGAGCTAAGATGAGGTCCAATGAAAGGACTATACATGGGTTACCCCACAACCTATGTAGCCTGTGGTTAGCCAGATGTGAGATTCTCTTTGACGCCTTGGAGGCGAGCAAATGGAGGAACTCGGGCTAGACGCTTAAGGAGCGGCTAGACTAAGATTTATACGGTGTTGATATAGACATATGCTCTTTGAGAATGAGAAATCCACCGTAGCATGTATTTCATACTACATGTGCTTATTCGACCAAATGAGTAAGTGAGTAAAAGGTTTCCCTCTTTCTCACTGTGTGAGTCTCATTTTTTTTAAGTGTCCTTTACTTTTGACTATGTCACGAGATGGAGGTTGTGATGTCTGCTACTTTGGCATGTTGTCTATGGCCATGATTAATACGGTCTAAAGAGGCATTGCTGGAAAAGCGGTTTGACCAAAGTTGAATGATATGAGTCCAAAGGGAAGATTCTTCGATATCGCATCTTCAATAGTGTTTGCTGACGTCAAACTATGACGCTACATAATGGTAGCGACTAAGGTTGTGGACATATTGAAATGATTTGGAGGTAGTCAAGCATTATTCTGAGTTTTCTGAACTCAAGAGGGTTTCGAAAATGCTTGATTTGATGCGATAGAATGAGTCTAGGACATGACCAGACACTTTACGTATGTTACTATGCTAGTCTTATCTGGGAGAGATTTAGTGCATGTACTCCCACCTTTCTACAGATGTGTTTGGTGGTCGCACGGCCTATTTACTTGTGTGAACAAGATTGAGAACATTAGAGAGATGCAGACCTAGGGTCATGCCCACTGTGTGCGAGTGGGAGATGTTAAATGGAGGGGGCGCCCACGTGGGCAGACCCCCCTTGTGCATGGCATGCATGTAACACATGGCTTTAAGCCATGCGTTATAACAACTTGAAAACGCATGGCTTTAAGCCATGCGTTACCTGCATAATAAAGGCTAGCCTCGTGTAGGGAGGGCTATATATAGCCTCCCTCCTTTTGGTTCTGGTGGACCAATTGATATAGTAAAACCTCTCTCTCCTTTATTCTCTCTTGAAATAGTTTTTAGGCCAGAGATTTGTTAAGTGTTACTCTAGTTTATAACTACGTAGTACACTTTACCACTAAGAAGAAACGCTTGAGTTTTTGTCGATTTGGAGAAACTTGTGGAGCATTTTTATAAGCTGAGCTTGAGGTACTTTCCACTACATTTTTTCTAACATTTTATTTAATTTTACAAAATCAATTTCTTTTGCACACTCGATCGATTCATTATTTATTGTAGCAAAAGAAAAATATAAAAGAATTTTGATTTTTTTAGTTGTAATGAATTGGAATTACTCGAATGACTTGTTGGAAACTACTAGAAATCGGTTGATTTTTATGGAACAAAGTCATTTAACTGGTAGTTTTTTTATGGAAATTACTTCATGAAACATCGATTTGGGCCAAATTTTTCCGGACTAAGTATGTTGAAAATAACCATGTGTCTTTGATTGATCCTTCTAAGGGATCCCCAAGTTGGCATATGATTGCTAGATGTATTCCATTGGCTTTAAATCACTCTAGGTGGAAAATATGGGAGGAGATAATTTCCTTTCGGCATGATAAATAGTCGGATGATGGGCCTCTAATAAATTCTTTTCTGGTGAGTCCTCTCCCAAAGATGTTGGTTCAGGAATGTAAACTTCAAAATGAATGGGATTTTGGACTGATTACTCAACTGGTTAGCGATAATAATGTTTTATCCATAATGCAATGGCTGGGTCATCACAAAGAAGGGGAGGATATTTTAGTATGGACTAAAAATGCTGATGGGAAGTTCACTACAAAGAGTGCTTGGTCTTGTCTAAGATTTAGATCTCCTTTGGTTGCATGGTCTAAATGGGTATGGCATCCCTCTTTACCAAAAAAAGTTTCTGTTATGGTTTGGAAAGCATTTAAAATGCTTTGAGTGTGGATGACAATGTGCGAATGTTGGGGATTCCTATTGTGTCGAGATGCAATTGCTACTCTTTTGGTGCATATGAAGATCTAAACCATGTCTTAGCAAATGGTGAGTTTGCGAAAATGATTTGGAATAATATGTTTGATTGTGTGGGTTTGAAATCTATGAGACGAAGGAGTTGGCGTGATAGAGTTAATCGTTGGTTCTAGAAAGCAAAAATATCTACAAAGGTTGGTTCTCTTTTTGGCATAATTCCATGCATTGTTCTTTGGTGCTTATGGAATAGACGTCGCAAAGCTAGAATGGAAGACATGTTGAGTGTTGCTCTTTGGAGTCCCACATTGGTAGTGAGTGAGGAAGAAGCAAGACTCATGAGTTATAAATAAGAGGCTTAGCCTCTTAGTTTAAGTGCACCTGTTGAAAGCTTATCTAGTAACTTTTGACTTTAGTTAAATTCCTCTGTTGGCCTTTTTTTGTAAAAGGGGAAGGGGTGTACAATTAAAGTTTTGCCAATGGGGAAAGCTTTGTGGGTGTGTTTGGGGTGAGGAGAAAAATTATGTGATTGTAATAATTTTCACATAGTGGATTTTCTTCTCTGGGTCTGGTGTTTTTTTATCCTGTTTTGGAGTTTCTACGTAAATTTCTTGTGTTGTTATTATTTCTCTATTTTTCTTGTTACTCCTGCAAATGGTAGATCCTGGGGGGTGAATTTGGGAGGTCCAAATTCCTAACAATTGGTATCAGAGCCACTAGGTTCTTTTTGTGGGGTGGAGTTTTGGTATGTTAGTGTGGATATGTACAGTCTAAGGAGGTTCTGTCTAGGAGATTGGAAATTTTAAGTGTGTTCATTGTGACCCTCCAATCTTTCCCGGGAACTGACTTAGTGAGGTACTATTCATTTCTACAGTAAATTCATCAAAGTAATGTCAGGAAGTATGCTTTCAAATCTTGTTAGATTAGAGGTGGAGAAATTTGACGGGAGAATCAATTTTGACTTGTGGCAAGTACAAATCAAGAATGTCTTGATTCAATCAGGATTACACAAGGCATTGAAGGGCAGACCAACACCTAAAGTCAGCACTGGTACTAGTTGTGACGCCCCCAGACGTGATTTTTGGTGAATAAACATATGTATCAGCGGCAAGTTATGATCCGCTGGAAAAATAATGGTGGCAAAAAGCTGTATTTGTTGTAGTGGATGTTAAATTGTTGCTTGTTAGAAGTACTAGACTACAACATGTGAATTTGCTAAAAAAAATAATTGATATTTGATTTATTTCACTTTTTCTCTAGAGCAATGTGATTTTATTCTATTCCATTTAATTACCTAAATTCTTCTACTATTTTATTGCTCACTTGATCTTCTACTATTTTATTCGTTACTTAATTTTATTATTATTTTAATTTGAAACACCAAACTTTTACACTTCATCTATATATTATGATTTACACTTTGTTTAATTTCTAATTTTTTTAAGGAGTCAGTGCCACATGTCAAGAGTGACCATTCTCCAATTTTATTAAAAAACATAACTTGTGGCCGAGGAAAATCATGGTTACAACTTTAACCCACTTATTAAAAAACAATCAAATAATAACATCCAACCTGAAAAGAGAAAGTATAAAAATAGCAACTAGACCCGTAACTGAGGAAGACCCAAATTTTCCATTCTTAGAAAGCCTCTTGCCATCTTAGGGAGATCCTCATAAAATACCCAGTGATCCGATAATCCTTCTGCTTCTATTTTTACAAATTAGTCTCCATAGAATTTCCTTCTTGATAAATATGTTGAAACTTAGCATTCATCTCGCACAACAATATTTGTATTTCATCCCAAAAATCTTCAAAATACCAAACCGAACATTGCTTGTCCATCAACCAATTTATAGTCAACAAGGAATTCATTTCAGTATCAATATTCAAGAAACCATAGGATTTTGCAAATCTCAAACCATGCAACAATCCTAATAATTTAGTTTTATTATCCGTACTTTCACCCATATGCTTTGAGAAAGCAGCCAAGAAATTACCCTGATGATCTCGGAACACTCCACTAGGCCCATAACACTTGGGTTGCCATTACAACTGCCATCAATATTTAATTTCACTCTTCTTGCATCCGCGGCCTCCAACAACAATGATGGCGTTTCAAACTTCTATGTTGGAATGGTACTTCAAGCAATCTCAAATTTCTTCATCATGTCTCGACAACACCTCTTTATCTTTGATTTAATTCATAGCAGACCATGGAATAGAAAATTTTAGTTGGGTTTGGGTGTTGAGAAGTGTTGAGGTATGTTGTATATTAGTAAAAAGCAGGTGAAAAGTATAATAAATATTGAATAGTAGTAAAAAGTAATAGAATAGTAGAAAAAGTATGTAAAAAGTAATAATGAAGTAATGAATAGTAGTAAAATATGTTGAAAAGTGTTGAAGTATTCTCAACACTCAAACACACCCTGATTCATGAATGTTAGTCTCACCCACACCAACTGCACTGATTCATGAATGTCTTCCATTCTAGCTTTGCGACGTCTATTCCGTAAGCACCAAAGAACAATGCACGGAATTATGCCAAAAAGAGAACCAGCCTTTGTAGATATTTTTGCTTTCTAGAACCAACAATTAACTCTATCACGCCAACCCCTTCCTCTTATAGATTTCAAACCCGCACAATCAAACATATTGTTCCAAATCATTTTTGCAAACTCACCATTTGCTAAGACATGGTTTAGATCTTCATATGCAAAGAGCAGCAATTGCATCTCGACACAATAGGAATCCCCAACATTCGCACATTGTCATCCACACTCAAAGCATTTTAAATGCTTTCCAAACCATGACAGAAACTTTTTTTGGTAAAGAGGGATGCCATATCCATTTAGACCATGCAACCAAAGGATCTCTAAATCTTAGACAAGACCAAGCACTCTTTGTAGTGAACTTCCCATCAGCATTTTTAGCCCATACTAAAATATCCTCCCCTTCTTTGTGATGACCCAGCCATTGCATTATGGATAAAACATTATTATCGCTAACTAGTTGAGTAATCAGTCCAAAATCCCATTCATTTTGAAGTTTACATTCCTGAACCAAGATCTTTGGGAAAGGACTCACCAGAAAAGAATTTATTAGAGGCCCATCATCCGACTATTTATCATGCCAAAAGGAAATTATCTCCTCCCATATTTTCCACCTAGAGTGATTTAAAGCCAATGGAATACATCTAGCAATCATATGCCAACTTGGGGATCCCTTAGAAGGATCAATCAAAGACACATGGTTATTTTCAACATACTTAGTCCGGAAAAATTTGGCCCAAATCGATGTTTCATGAAGTAATTTCCATAAAAAAACTACCAGTTAAATGACTTTGTTCCATAAAAATCAACCGATTTCTAGTAGTTTCCAACAAGTCATTCGAGTACTTCCAATTCATTACAACTAAAAAAATCAAAATTCTTTTATATTTTTCTTTTGCTACAATAAATAATGAATCGATCGAGTGTGCAAAAGAAATTGATTTTGTAAAATTAAATAAAATGTTAGAAAAAATGTAGTGGAAAGTACCTCAAGCTCAGCTTATAAAAATGCTCCACAAGTTTCTCCAAATCGACAAAAACTCAAGCGTTTCTTCTTAGTGGTAAAGTGTACTACGTAGTTATAAACTAGAGTAACACTTAACAAATCTCTGGCCTAAAAACTATTTCAAGAGAGAATAAAGGAGAGAGAGGTTTTACTATATCAATTGGTCCACCAGAACCAAAAGGAGGGAGGCTATATATAGCCCTCCCTACACGAGGCTAGCCTTTATTATGCAGGTAACGCATGGCTTAAAGCCATGCGTTTTCAAGTTGTTATAACGCATGGCTTAAAGCCATGTGTTACATGCATGCCATGCACAAGGGGGGTCTGCCCACGTGGGCGCCCCCTCCATTTAACATCTCCCACTCGCACACAGTGGGCATGACCCTAGGTCTGCATCTCTCTAATGTTCTCAATCTTGTTCACACAAGTAAATAGGCCGTGCGACCACCAAACACATCTGTAGAAAGGTGGGAGTACATACACTAAATCTCTCCCAGAGAAGACTAGCATAGTAACATCCCTAAAGTGTCTGGTCATGTCCTAGACTCATTCGATCGCATCAAATCAAGCATTTTCGAAACCCTCTTGAGTTCAGAAAACTCAGAACAATGCTTGACTACCTCCAAATCATTTCAATATGTTCACAACCTTAGTCGCTACCAGTATGTAGCGTCATAGTTTGACGTCAGCAAACACTATCGAAGATGCGATATCGAAGAATCTTCCCTTTGCACTCATATCATTCAACTTTGGTCGAACCGCTTTCCCAGCAATGCCTCTTTAGACCGTATTAATCATGGCCATAGACAACATGCCAAAGTAGCAGACATCACAACCTCCATCTCGTGACATAGTCAAAAGTAAAGGACACTTAAAAAATGAGACTCACACAGTGATAAAGAGGGAAACCTTTTACTCACTTACTCATTTGGTCGAATAAGCACATGTAGTATGAAATACATGCTACGGTGGATTTCTCATTCTCAAAGAGCATATGTCTATATCAACACCGTACAGATCTTAGTCTAGTCGCTCCTTAAGCGTCTAACCCGAGTTCCTCCATTTGCTCGCCTCCAAGGCGTCAAAGAGGATCTCACATCTGGCTAACCACAGGCTACATAGGTTGTGGGGTAACCCATGCATAGTCCTTTCATTGGACCTCATTTTAGCTCCCACTAAAACGACATATCTTTGTGTCAACTAACTTATCAATTTGGACAAGTATCTAAGAACACAATGTCTCATCTCTACTCGCTTCTCAAGCGCTAGAGGCGATCGCTCGTGTGAGTGAGTCGATCTAAGCCTGTTGACATATCTTGTGTGTGTATTAGAAAAACAATACGATAAAGACAATAACTGAATCATATTGTATTAATATCCCAAAGGAAAGGTTACATCTCAATGTCATTTGAAACACAAATTACATTTACAGTCTACGTAGTCCTAGATTCCTAACATGAGCCTCAAAGACATCTCTTGCTATGGGCTTCGTTAAGGGATCAGCAACCATGCGACTTGTAGAGAGGTGTTTCAGAACCACTTCCTTTTGCGCTACCATGTCTCTGATGTAGTGATATCTGATATCTATGTGTTTGGTTCTTCCATGGTACTTAGAGTCCTTAGCATATGCAAGAGCAGCCGTGCTATCGCAGAATATTGTCACCGGATCTGAAGTATCCGTGCCAATGATCTAAATGCTTGAGGAACCTCCGTAACCAAACAGCTTCTTGAACTGCTGCAGAACAAGCTATGTATTCTGCCTCCATGGTGGATAAAGCTATACAGGGTTGTTTCTTGCTGCTCCATGTAATGGCGCCATTGTTGAGCAGAAAGACATACCCAGTGGTTGATTTACGCTCATCTAGGTCACTGCCCCAGTCGGCATCGCTGTAACCTCTTAGCTGCAAATCTGAACCTTGATAGCACAGCACATAGTCTGCAGTTCCCTTCAGATATCGCATAATCCTCTTGACTGCTTTCCAGTGAGCCAGTCCGGGGTTAGATTGGAATCTACTTACTAAGCCAACTGCATAGCATATGTCAGGCCGAGTACACATCATTGCGTACATCAGACTACCCACAGCATTAGCATAAGGGACACGGGCCATCTTTTCCTTTTCTCTTTGAGTCTTAGGACACAACTCTTTAGATAAGTTCTCGCTTTTTGTAACAGGGGTGTCAATGGGTTTACATTCACTCATTAGGAAGCGTTCGAGAACTTTCTTTATGTAAGTCTGTTGGGACAAACACAATATTCTCTTTGAGCGATCTCTGTAGATCTTAACTCCCAGAATGTATTCTGCCTCACCCATATCCTTCATCTCAAAATTGAAGGATAACCACTCTTTTGTGGCGACTATCAACCCTTTATCATTTCCAGCTAGTAGTATGTCATCAACATATAATGACAACATAATGAAACTCTTCTTGGACCTTTTGACATAGACACAATGGTCCTCTGTAATCATCGTAAACCCATTCGAAAGAACATCTTGATGGAATCTGAGGTACCATTACCTAGATGATTGTTTTAGGCCATATATAGATCGTTTGAGCTTGCACACTTTGCGCTCTTGACCTTTGACCACAAAACCCGTTGGTTGATCCATATAGATCTCCTCATCTAGTTCTCCATTGAGAAATGTTGTCTTAACATCCATCTGGTAGAGTTCCAAATCCATGTTTGCTACTATAGCTAGAATCAGGCGAATTGAAGCAAACCTCACGACTGGTGAAAAAGTTTCCTCATAGTCTATACCCTCCTGTTGGGTATATCCTTTCGCCACTAAGCGAGCTTTGTACTTATCTATCGATCCATCCGACTTGCGTTTGACTTTAAGAACCCATTTGTTCCCAATAGTCTTACGCCCTGTCGGTAGATCAACCAGATCCCAGACCTGGTTAGTTTTCATAGACTCAATTTCATCATTAAGAGCTTTCATCCACTCATCTTTAGTAGAAGATGAGAGAGCCTCATGAATTGTCCTAGGCTCATCATCATCATGCGGAGCTACCATAAAAGCTTCCCCTTCAATCTCAAAACGACGACGGGGAATACTTTCACGTGTGCTTCTACGTGGCTGAGGTTGTTGTGATTGATTGACAAGTGGTGTGCTCCCACTCGGATTTAAGTCCTTATTTGTAGGAGCTTGAAGAATTTCTTCCTCATTCTCAACTAAATTCCTTGGAGCACTTTCCTCTTGTTCCATAATCTCATGAAGTTCTAAACTCCTATCAACCTCACCTCTACTTGGAAATTCATTTTCAATGAAGTCCACATCTCGTGATTCAATTTCAGTCACACTTCCATCAGTTTGTTCACCTATTAACACATACCCTTTAGAGTGTTCTGAGTACCTTATAAAGATACACTTCTTCCCTCTAGGGCCTAATTTCCCATACTTATGAGAAAGATCATGAACAAAACCCGTTGAACCCCATGGCCGCAAGTTACTCAAATTGGGTTTCTCGCCGGTCCATAGTTCATATGGGGTGGAAGTTACTGATTTGGAGGGCACTCGGTTAAGAATGTAGGCAGCAGTCAAAAGTGCATCCCCCCAAAAAGAAATTGGTAGGTTTGCTTGCGCCATCATTGACCTAACCATCTCAAGCAGTGTTCGATTTCTCCTTTCCGCCACGCCATTTTGCTGCGGCGTACTTGGCATCGTTAACTGTCTTTTGATTCCTTTTTCATCACAGAGCCTTTTAAATTGCTCAGAGAGATATTCTCGTCTCGGTCAGTTCTTAGAGTTTTTAAACTCTTGTCTAATGATTACTCAACCATTCTTAGATATTGTCTAAAGCACTCCAATGCTTCAGACTTATGGAGTTAAGTAGACATGACGTAACGGAAAAATCATCTATAAATGTGATGAAGTAGACACCTCCGTGTCTTGCCCTCACANTGCGTGTTTTTATTTGTACACATATTGCATGTGCACACACTTTTGGCACTTGGCGATGGGATGTGTGACCGTGTTGTCTTCATCCCGACGTCTCGATTTCCACGTGGCCGTACGTGGGAGTTCCAGAAACAGGCAATGAATTTGTCAATAAAAAGTATTATTTTCAACTACAAAATTTCACCGCAAATCAGCTTGACATTAGAAGTCAGTTACGGCACATTTTGTATGTGTTATAACGAGTTGTTGTTGCCGCAGCTATAGTTCCCATTATTAAAGTGACCTAATCTTATTGTGATGAGTCAAAATCGTCTTTATAACTGGGTTATATAAAATACCCAGACATAGAACTCACGGGACCTTTTCCCTTTCTTCTCATTAGTCGAAACCCATAGAGTATATGAGTTTTGGGCGAAACCCACGACATCCTTTGAGAAAACGTGCAGCTTATCACAGATTGAGAATCATTGTTGCTGTAATCTTGCTTTGAACCAAAAAACACTGATTCGTCTTCGACGGTGAAGATCGTTGATGGTTTGGGGATTAATTTTTCTGGTCGATTCACAACAGTATCGGGAGATTCTATCTCCCTAGCTGTCACTGCTCAGTCCTCCCCATCCCTTGATTGATCTTACTAAAATCAACAGTTTTGGATGCCTTTAATGTGAGCTAGCAAGGGGAGTAGTTGGAAGCTACGGCCAGGTAAAATGCTGGGCGTTATTTTCCATTGTCGGCCCTATTTTGCTATATTTTTCTGTTTGTCTTAGTTTTATTGAGATGTAGGATGAGGGATAAGAGGTATTTCTTGGTAGATTTATATCACATGAAAATTGCTAGTGGCATTTTATATAGTTGAGAAAACTCTACATGCATTATTAAGAAATAGATGTAGGAGTTAATATGGAATAAGTCGTTGATTGATGAGGTGTTTAATTAAGATCAAGCAAGACTAATCTGTAGTATTCCTATCAGTTCAAGAATCTTCTTAGGGGACAAACGTATTTGGGGATTATCTAACAAGGGTGTTTTCTTTGTTAAGAGTGCCTATTTTTCTGATTTAGGTATAAAAAGAATACAACGATGTATATGGAGAGCCTTCTGGTGCAAAATAGGATCAGTTTCAATATAATCTAATTTGGAAACTTAGAGTTACTGCAAGGTGAATAGTTTATGTGGAAAGTTTTGATTGATCTATTACCTACCGCGTTCAAACCTTGTTAAGAAATTCCTAATTATAGATTCTTCTCATTGTTCTATATGTAATATGGAGGAAGTCACTGTTTTACATATATTGTGGGAATGTTCAGTAGCAAGAGATGTGTGGGGGGATAAAGACAGTCCTTTTAAGAAATGGCATGGGAGTTATGCTGATTTTGCAAGTATAATATCGAAACTATTATATATATATATATATACACGTATATTCTAGTATTTTATTTTGACGTATTTTTCTTGAAATTCAATTAATGACTCATGAAAAATGTTCGGGAAGATAGAATAGTTACCATATAATTATTCACCGTATTGGTCATATTAAAAGAGAAATGGCATGTACAAGTTGTAAATATAAAACTCTCACACATATCTTTTGTTAAAAAATAGACTCTATCTCGAAAAAATCCAAAAAGACATTAATTTTTTCTAGTGAAGCCCATTCTATTGCTAAGAATTTACATGAAACTTGCACAACTATGACTTATACCTAGCATTATTCTAAGGTCTCGTTTGGTTACACAAATCATCTCAACTTATCTAATTTAATCATTACAATTTTTTTAAACTCCCATATAAAATATAATAAATAATTTAATTTTTTTAATTTTAAAACAAAAATAATATTAAAAAAATTATATTCTAACATATTTTATTAAGTTTCAACTTTCATCTCATTGCTTCTCAATGTAATGAAACAAGAACTAAAAAGAAGTGGTCATTATTCTTTTCAAGAGTTGTCAATTGCAGCAACATTTACGTGCAACCCGAAATCAAACTCAAGATAAGACTGATCGGCTATAAGAATTGTGCAAAACCGACAAGCTCCAGGTCATACCTAACATATATATATAGGTGAGAGCAACGTGCAAAGCACGTTTGTCTAGTTTTATGAAATGGTTAGTTGTAAAAAATAATATATATATATTTTATAAAAATTATTGATTTCACTTAATAATTTAAGGTATATTGGAGAAGATAAAAACATTAGTTCAAAATATCATATAATCCAATACATGTTTATAACATCCATAATTTTAGCAAAGATGCCTGCAAAAAGTTTAATAAAAGTCCAACACAAACGGTAGTTCAAAATATGTGTCGTTTGATGTTCGTACTATGATTCATCAATTTGTGTCATTCTGTACAGGATTAATAGAGACGACATTGAAATTCTTATGTTACTGTTGGTTAAGTCGGTCAGGGTCAACATAAAGTTGAATCATTCATTTTTTTTTATGAAATTTGTGCTATAATATTTTCTATATATAACATATATAAATCCTAAAATATATTTTAAAGTTGTTGGCTGAATTTACTCTATCTCGATTAGGTCAAGGATCACGGCATTTGTCACGAGCCCATCTTAGCAAGCCCACGTGTGAAATATGACTTAGTGAAAGCTACGTCTAATATGAAGAAAAAAAAAACTTTGATTAAACACACTTGTATTATATGAGATTTTTAAGTTTGGAATACTCAATAATATGAGTTAATGACACATATAATACATATGTATTATACTTAGGAATTCACGTCTTTGCACCTAATACACGTGTATATGTTAAGGAGAGAGAAAAAAATATAACAACTAATATTTAATTACTTATTATTATATAAACTATTAAGTATTGTAATTATTGTGATTAATAAATTATATTATAAAGTAAATTTAGTATATATATATATATTTGTATTGTTATTATTGTAGGTTTTAAACTAACATTAAATAAATAAAAATCATGTAACTTTTTAATATAAAAATTATGATCTATATAAAATTTGTGTTTGCCTTTTATTAAAAATTTGTATATGTTCGTCAATCACTCACGACTCCCCAAACCACGTGGTTCACCCAGCCATTCATATCTATTTGGATACTCAATTTTTGCCAGTCCTTTGATTCTCCATCGCACGACCCTCATAGCTTTTCATTTCAACTGAGTAATATCTTTATCCGCTCTTCCACGTAACCTTTTGTCTTGTATTATTGAATGCCATCTCTCTCAACATTTATGTCTTCCTTTCATACGCCTGTTACATTCACACGTATTTAAACGAACAATCTTAACTTTAACGGAAAAATAAGAAAAACCGTTAAAGTAAGATTTTTCGTTAGACAACCACTTTATATATATAAAGATATATATATATATATATATATATATATAATATATATATCTTCATCTTTATGAACCAAAAGAGCCAACCTAATAGTAGGAATGACTCTATTTGCAATTCATGGTTAATTTTGAAGACATCATGGAAGTAGCCATCATAATTTATCTCAATAATCAAACGCGTCAAAAAATTGAGAATAATATAAATTATTGACAATATGACCTACTTAAATGATGCATACGATTCCATGTATTAAGAGATACTCCCATATATATATATATATATATATCTCCATGCGGTAAAACGAAGCACCCAAAATAAAACCTAGCATTTTTGTGTCTTGCATTTGCGAGCAAACACCGTCCATGTTGTAAAACAACTCATCAAAATTAAATCCAGCACCACCCACATCATTAGTTGCTTTTGTCGAACATAATTTGTGCAACCTCTAATACAAGCATCAAAACGTAAACAACAAGATCTATGGCTTCCATCTAGAAATTCAGCGATCACTTTACTATCTCGTAATTAATAGTTGCGTAATATTATTCTCCATTCTATATTTCTTTATGCTCAATTAGGTTTAATAATNACACGTATATTCTAGTATTTTATTTTGACGTATTTTTCTTGAAATTCAATTAATGACTCATGAAAATGTTCGGGAAGATAGAATAGTTACCATATAATTATTCACCATATTGGTCATATTAAAAGAGAAATGGCATGTACAAGTTCTAAATATAAAACTCTCACACATATCTTTTGTTAAAAAATAGAATCTATCTCGAAAAAATCCAAAAAGACATTAATTTTTTCTAGTGAAGCCCATTCTATTGCAGAGAATTTACATGAAACTTGCACAGCTATGACTTATACCTAGCATTATTCTAAGATCTCGTTTGGTTATACAAATCATCTCAACTCATCTAATTTAATCATTACAATTTTTTCAAACTCTCATATAAGATATAATAAATAATTTAATTTTTTTTAATTTTAAAACAAAAATTATATTAAAAAAATTATATTCTAACATATTTTATTCAGTTTCAACTTTCATCTCATCGTTTCTTAATGTAATGAAACAAGAACTAAAAAGAAGTGGTCATTATTCTTTTCAAGAGTTGTCAATTGCAGCAACATTTACATGCAACCCGAAATCAAACTCAAGATCATAAGACTGATTGGCTGAAAGGATAGTGCAAAACTGACAAGCTCCACGTCATACCTAACATATATATATAGGTGAGAGTAACGTGTAAAGTACGTTTGTCTAATTTTATTAAATGGTTAATTGTAAAAAATAATATATATATATTTTATAAAAATTATTGATTTCACTTAATAATTTAAGGTCTATTGTAGAAGATAAAAACATTAGTTTAAGATATCATATAATTCAATACATATTTATAACATCCATAATTTTAGCAAAAATGCCTACGAAAAGTTTAATAAAAGTCAAACACAAATGGTAGTTCAAAATATGTATCGTTTGATGTTCGTACTATGATTCATCAATTTGTGTTATTTTGTATAGGATCAATAAAGACGGCATTGAAATTCTTATGTTGTTGTTGGTTAAGTCGGTCAGGGTCAACATAAAGTTGAATCATTCATTCTTTTTATGAAATTTGTGGTATTATATTTTCTATACATAACATATATAAATCCTAAAATATATTTAATTTAAAGTTGTTGGCTGAATTTACTCTATCTTGATTAGGTCAAGGATCACGGCCTTTGTCACGAGCTCATCCTAGCAAGCCCATGTGTGGAATATGACTTAGTGAAAGCTACATCCTACTAATATGAAGAAAAAAAATTTTTTGATTAAACACACTTATATTATATGGGATTTTTAAGTTTGGAATACTCAATAATATGAGTTAATGAAACGTATAATACACGTATTATATTTAGGGATTCACGATCTTATGCACCTAATACACGTGTATATGTTAAGGAGAAAGAGAAAAATATAATAACTAATCTTTAATTACTTATTATTATATAAACTATTCAGTATTGTAATTATTGTGATTAATAAATTATATTATAAAATAAATTCAGTATATATATTTGTATTGTTATTATTCTGGGCTTTAAACTAACATTAAATAAATAAAAATCATGTAACTTTTTAATATAAAAATTATGATCTATATAAAATTTGTGTATGCCTTTTATTAAAAATTTGGGTACATTCGTCAATCATTCACGATTCCCCAAACCACGCAGTTCACCCAGCCATCCATATCTATTTGGATACCCTATCTTTGCCAGCCCTTTGATTCTCCATCACACGACCCTCAAAGCTCTTCATTCCAACGGAGTAATATCTTTATCCACTCCTCCACGTAACCTTTTGTCTTGTATTATTGAATGCTATCTCTCTCAACATTTATGTTTTCCTTCCATACGCCCGTTACATTCGCACGTATTTAAATGAACAATGTTAACTTTAACGGAAAAATAAAAAAAACCGTTAAAGCAAGATTTTTTGTTAGACAACCACTTTATATATATAAAGATATATATATATATATTCTTCATCTTCATGAACCAAAAGAGCCAACCTAAAGTAGGAATGACTCTATTTGCAATTCTTGATTAATTTTGAAGACATCATGGAAGTAGCCGTCATAATTTATCTCAATAATCAAACGCTTCAAAAAATTGAGAATGATATAAATTATTGACAATATGATCCACATAAATGATGCATACGATTCCATGTATTTAGAGATACTCCCATATATATATATATCTCCATGGGGTAAAACAAAGCACCCAAAATAAAACCTAGCATTTTTGTGTCTTGCATTTGTGAGCAAACACCATCCATGTTGTAAAACAACTCATCAAAATTAAATCCAGCACCACCCACATCATTAGTTGCTTTTGTGGAACATAATTTGTCCAACCTTTAATACAAGCGTCAAAATGTAAACAACAAGATCTATGAATTCCATCTAGAAATTCAGCGATCACTTTACTATCTCGTAATTAATAGTTGGGTAATATTATTCTTCATTCTATATTTCTTTATGCTCAATTAGGTTTAATAATGTGACACATTTTTGTATGACACCCAGTCCAATGAATAGCTACCTAAAATGTACCAAATTAACAAATTTAATTGGAGATAATAAGATCTATAAAAAAAATGTATTTATTTAAACTTGTTTAATACAAAAGACCTCAAACAAGGACTTGGTGGAGGGTTTTGCCCAGCTTCCACGTCAACATGTGGATTAACACCTAGGCTCATACTTGGGCTCCCAATGAAGGGGGTTTGGAAAATAGTCACTGATTTAGGACAATATTGGGACATGGGATGAGATACAAAATTCCCATATAATATCATTCTATTTCATCCCAACTTATTTTCCAACATAATTTAAATACAAAATTTTCAAACTAATCATTATAACTTTTTCAAACTAATCATTATAACTTTTTCAAACTTGCAAATAAAAACTAGAAACAATTCCAACTTTATACTATTTTTTATTTAACTTTTTCTCTCTCATTTTCTAAAATCTAAATATTACTCAACTCAAACTATCTCACTACTATTCACAAATTATCTTACTACTATGTACAAAATTCTCATCTTATTTCACTCCACCAACCTGACTTAAGACTCAGGCCTACATGAAAGCCTAAAAGTCCACTGGGATCGCACCAACAGAATTCGGAACAATTTCATGAAACTATGATTTGTACTATTTCAAAGACAATGACTTGGCTAGTTTCTGACTCGTTCGTTTTCACAAAACTTCTCATTTCATCTCATTTCCTTTTAATTAATCATTACAAATTTTTAAATTTTCATAAAAAATAAAATAAAAAATTTAAGATTTTCAAATCTCAAAACAAAAATAATATTAAAAAAATATTTTCTAACAATATTTTATTCAATTTTCAACTTTATCTCAACTCATCTCATCTGCAAGAACAAAGGAGACAATGCTACAAAAGACTTAAATAATTATGAAACTGAAAATAACATACTAAATCCTCATTTGAAATTAAAAGAGAAAAGAAACAAGGGAAAAAATTATGTGAATTATGAAAAAAATATGTAAATAACACACAATCCAACTCTATTTTTTAGGGGATATGTACAGTAGGATTAAAAAACATAATTGAAAAGCAACTCTAAACAAACTATCTATAAAAATATAACAATCAGGCCATAAGCCAACAAATACCAAGGAATATTTACACTAAATACATAGAAACCTACTGCACGCGTGCGCACTACAAGAAAAACGGGCTTTTGTGATCAATTTATTGCAACGAAAATATTATTCGCAACCAATTTCTCCCTCTAACACTAACAATCTGGACATACGCTAGAAACATGAACACACATTGCAACTTACAATATAAACCAACAGCTCAACTTTGCTGGAACAAGACGAATCAATTATTTTCTCGTCTTTGGACTACCCATCTCTAGCCAGGAATCAGATATACACTACAAGGAAGATCTAATAGAAAATTAACCCATAAATGTAGAGTTATCCAAGTTTTTGAAACCCAACTGAGAGTTGGATGAATTTGCTCCATGATCAACTTCCCTTGTTTTCATCCTCTAGTTTTGAGACTCGTTTATGCTGTCACTTGTTTCTTCCATTGCATTATGTTTTATAGTTGGATTTTGCCTTGTTTTAGTTGAAGGCTAAAGTATCTGCTCTTATCCATTCTAAAAAGGAAAATGGTAAATGGATGAGAAATTTAAGAGGAATGTAGTAATGTACAAAGTGTGTTGAGAAATAGAGAACAAGGAAGAGAGACTATGCACAGAAGAAGAAGAGCAATATGATCTGGAAAGAACTGGGAATAAGAACTTGCACAGGTTGGGATACTCCACACCAGCTAACTCCAGAACCTATTGCCATGCCATGCTATACAATAGAAGAATCCTCCAAGTATTAGGAGGGAGCTATGAAGGGACCAAACCTTAGAAGTCCATAATGTCGTAAACAAGGTGACAAAAGGGAAGTTTGAGTCACATAAAGAACATACTTGTGTACAAAGAAACTCGTTCGGCAAGCCCTTCTAGATCAACAACCCACGAATTGCCCTCAATAAATCCATATCAATGGAGTTAGTGTATAAGTTCCTCACTGAATCTAAGTTCGCCTAGGTGGTGGTTGCGGACCAATGGGATCCCTTGAATTCTTTTAGGTGGTGAGAATTGACATAACCGAGGAATCACGAGAACGTGAGGAACATGAGCCAGGGGAGCCAAAGTGGGAAGTGTTATAAAGGGCCATTGGCAATGGAGAGAATAAGAATGAGAAAGGAAATGGTGATGATAGACTAAGTGCAAAACTGAAAGACAGGGAAATTAGGGTTCAAAGGAAGCGCAGTGGCAAGAAATAGAAACAAAAACATGCGGAAAAGAGATTTAAAAAGGGAACAGTGAGAGTTGAGTAACTCCCAAAAAGAAAACAATAGGTGTCATTGACACTAAGATAAAACGGGCAAATCCCATGATCCTTGCTACACAGAAGAATGTGGAATATAGGCCGCCACATGCTATCCTAGACATGGGAATATGTGTTGTCAATGTGAGTAATTACAAGCAAAGATGGGAAAAGAAAAGGTTACTGAAATGGCGCACTCATGAGTAATTGCAAGTGAAGTTGCGATGAACAGATGTTACAAAAATGGTGCAAACAAAAAATAAATAAATAAACGGGAAACAGAATAAAGATTCTCGTCACATTTATACAACAGGAATTTGCAGGGTGACTATTAGGTCAAATATTCATGTAAGGGAAACAGACTGAATCTCACTTTATTAAGCCCTATGGGCCCAAGGGCTATAAGCTAATTTAGCAACTACCAAGATCGCGACCGCCAAAATACATGAATACGGATTTCGAATCCAACCCTCATTAATAAGTGTTTAATGACATAACGGACGATGAGAAAAATTAATAGCCCTCCAACACAATACTCACTTGTAATACTAGCCCTTCAGCATAATGCTTGCTCGCGACACAGGCAAAATCAGAGCCCTAACAGCCTGTGTTTTACCAAGGATCAAAGGGAATCAAACCAAAGGACAAATCTTCCCATACGAAAACAATCAACCTATGTAAATAAGGATCAAGGTACATATCAAAGTCTCACTTTTTAATACAAAAATAAATAGAAGATATACTTTGCTATTACTAACTTAGGCATTGAAGGTGTCCCTCACCACACTGAGCCACTTTTCATTCTCTGGTTAAAGGTAGCTAAAGATTGTTCGTAGAAAATGTGAAACACGTCCACAACACATTTAATTAACCTTATCAAATTTAGATTAACTCATAAATGATTCTGCTGATATGAAAAAAGGAAAAAAAAAACTATAAGAGAGAATAATTGCCACATAATTCACCACATTGCTCATATAAAACTCAAGACAAGACCAATTGTTTGCAAGAGGGTGTGAGTCATGTGTGGATACTACCATCATATATATATTTACAACCCTTAAGAGTCCAACCTAATATTGGAAACAGTAATGTTAGATACAACTCTATAGTATGCAAGTCATGTGTAGATCTCTAGAAAGATAGTTTTTCATGTAGATCCCGAATTACTTTTCGTAGAGGAAGTGTGCAAAACTTGCACAATCTAGAGTTGTATAAATCATTTTTCTATTGAGAATGGCTTTAGGTGTAACTCACAGTTAATTTTGTGGAGATCATTGCAGAAGATATCATAGCTTCCCCAATAATCAAACGTTTTAGAAACATGACAATAACAGAAATAATTGACAGAATGACTTGAACAATTGCTGCATACGATTCTATGTATTTGCAGATGCTCCTGTATAACTGTCCATGAGGTAGAAAGAAGCAGCCAAAAGAAAATCTAGCATTTTCTTACCTTGCATTCAGAGTAAACAGCATCCACATTATAAGGCAACTCATCATTGTAAACCCCAACACCACCCACTTCAGAGGCTTGTTATTGTTGGACATAATTTGTGCAACCTCTAATACAAATGCCAAAACCGTAACAGTGCAATCTATAGCTTCTATCTGACATTCAATGACGAACTTATTAGCTCATAATTCATAATCGAATAGTGCTAGTTATTTGTGATGAAAATGAAAATTTCTTACTAAAATGAGTTCATTCTTGTCACAAATAACTCTTCACGAATAATAATTTTTCTTGTAGTGATTTTTCTTTTATGTTGAATCTTATTATCCTCAGTCATACTTGCTAACGTAACACATTTGAAGTAATTTCATGTGTCAACTCATTATATGGGAATCACTTTAAATGTACCATATTAACAAGGGTTACTAAAATCATATTTTCAAATAAATAACAATATTTTTCAAAACTATTCGATACAAAATCAACCTTACCATTGGATATATAGACGGCCTCAACAAACACTTTGTGGAGGATCTTGCCCAGCTTCAAGATCAACATCCGAATTGATACTTGGACTCCCACCAATGGAATTTCAAACAATTCCATGAAAATTATCATTTGTAGTCTTTAGAAGACCATGGTCAGGTTCTAAAACATCTCTTGGACTACTCAAAATCTCATCACTTCTATCAATCGAGTTTTCCAAAGTCTCTTGTCTGTCAATACTCTGAAAAAATTTTAACATACATATATGATAATAAAAAAGAAAGAGAGAGAAAAAGGAAAAAAAATGTAAATTGGAGATCACCAACAAAGAAACAATCCAAATTTTTTTTATTGAACAAGTTCATGAGCTTAAGGAAAATGAAAACTAGTTCAAAACTAACAGTCTATTAAAATATAATAAGCAAGGTAGTATAAGCCAACAAATACCAAGGATTGTATACGATAAATACATAGAAACCAGCTGTAGAAAAACTAGCTCCCTATAACAGTTTGGACATAAGATAAAAATAGGAACACTCATTGCATCTTACAACATAAACTATTTTGCAACATTAGCTCAAGCATGAGTTTTGTGCTTGAGGGTATAGTACGTAATGTTAGAAATTCTATATCATAGTAGAGCGGAAGCGATGTTACCTTTAGCGGCAAATCTTGGATCATATACAATTGTTCCTCATATGTAATTCCTCACTTTAAGAATCATTAATCCATCTCAAGTCCACATAACTTAGAGCAATACTTAATCTCCATAAAAGTTAAAATATGATGTACCCACAGTTACGTCACAACTTTCAAAAAGCAACACCACTTGCCAACAATGGGTACAGACTGGTTGGGGGATGAAGTTGTTGCTGATTTGGCGATAGTGGCAGGTGATCTAGCTTTGAGAATCCATGATTTGGTTGTTGAAAATGGATGAGATTTTTCTCAAACTCGGCAGTTAGTGGGTGAGGAGATGGTGTAGAAAATTGCAAGTTTCCAGTTGAGGCTAAGAGGTAATAGAGATTTCTATGTATAGAAGTTGTTCGATGATGGTGAATTCACTTCTAAATTTGCTTGGGAGTTGGTTAAGAACAAGGGTCCAAGCTTTTTATGGAAGAAATGGCTTTGGCAAAATCAAGTACTAAATAAAGTGTCATTTGTGTGTTGGCGTGCACGGCTTCAAGCCCTACTGGTGGATGACATTATTAGCAAGTTAGGAGTTTCGATTATGCCTAAGTGTAATTATTGTGATGTTCCACAAATGTAAACACTAGACCATGTTTTATGCGATGGTCACAGGGCTAGAAGGGTCTGGAATGTTTCTGCTAGGGTGTTTGGAATCAGGTTGCCGCAGCAGAGTTTGGCAAGGGGTTGTTAGCATTTGGTGGCTACGGGCTTCCACATCTTCTCAAGGGAGGGCTTTGTGGGTTTGCGCCTATTCTTATTATGTGGTCTATTTGGAGGGTGAGATGTATAGTGCGTAAGGAGGGGGAGACTTTTGATTGGAAACTGATTGTGCGATGTGTTAAAAGTTTATTTGTGGAACTTTCAACTTCTTTGAGGAAACTAAAAAAAAAATTTAGAAGAGATGTGTTGATTTTCCGGGAATTACATTGCCCAATGGCGCTGGTGTGCTCTCAGGTGGTGAAGAAGATTGCTTGGTCTAGGCCAGCTGTAGGTTCAGTAAAGTTAAATGTTGATGGTGGATCCTGGGGTAATTCGGGTTTGTCTGGAGGGGTTGGTGTAATTTGAGATTCTCATGGTAAAGTTATTGCAGGGTTTGCTCATTGCTATAGGCATGCCACTAATACCGTTGAGGAGTGCAATCCTTTCCTTGATGGATTAAAGTTGTGTCATTAACTTGGTTTGAGGGATTGTTTAGTAGAATCATATTCGATGATGATTGTCAGATGGTTTCATTCAGTTGTGTGCAAATTTTGTTATTTATGGGACTTTTGGGAGGAAGCACTTCATTTATTTCGATTGATGAATGTCAGTGTTCGTCATATCTATAGAGGAGCAAACGTGGTTGTAGATTTTCTTGCAAAGGAGGCTGCAATGGGTCAGCATTTGGATTTTCGGGGTGAGGAATTTAGGGAAAGACGTTTTTGTGGCTTTGTACGTACTAATAAATGGGGTTTTCCCTATATTAGGCTCTAGCTTATTCAAAGCCTTAAGGTTTTGAATAAAACTGGGGCTTTGGCCTCTTTTATTATTATTATTATATATATATAACAAATAAATAAATTAAAAAAAACGATGGGTACAAACACAATATCTATGTATTAACAAATAGTATTCCCTTTGTCCTTATGTTGTTTAGTCCTAGTCTAGTGGCTTTTCAAGCAATATATCTTCAGACCACATTATTCATGGTTATAGACAACATGTCAAAGTAGTAGACGCTAAAACCTCAACCTTGTGATATAGTCAAAGGTCACCTAAGGGCTTAAATAAATTAAGGTCAGCAAAAATTACCTTCAAGACTCACATGGTGATATATTTTGATTTCTCGCTTACTCAATATTTTTCTTATTCTTCAATCAAAGCAACCAGGAGTATGATTTTTAGACTCAATTAAAGCCATACATAATTACTCAAACTTTGCCACATTTACATCACTCTCAATGGGTGCTCAAAAGTTCATAAATTTGTCAGTATTAATACCACAAAAAGGTGCACTATAGAAACCTTTAAAATGAATATGCCAATAAAAAATGTCCTCAACACTAATGCACATTTATATTTTAATGTTCTTACTAGCCAATTATAATTTATACTAGCAAGTTTTAGAGAGTAAGTGTTTATTTGTGAATTAATCTAAATTGCTTCAAAATTATAATGCTCAACTTTGAAAATATGTGAGGACTGAATCTTTGCATTACAAACAATGTTTAACTTCCGTTATCACCGACAACTTTCACGAGCACTTACAATTTCACTCAAGACCTTTAAGAGGTTTTTATCACAATGGTGGTCTAAAGCTATTTGACACTTACAAGCATTGTCATTTGTTTCTAACTATTTATTGTGGAGGAGATTAATGCGCCATATAAGCCGAATATCCAATCTCTAGGCTTTCTTCTCGGTTATCTTCAAGTTACTATCCTATGCACTTTTAATTGCACACACATCTAAGATTGAAAATTTCCTAAGCTATCTAATCATCTCTTATGCCACAATGCCTAATTATTAATTTTTAATTTATGTTTGCTCAAATTTATATCGTCTAAAAGATTAATCCCTAATCAATTTCAACCATACTCCCACTATGGTAAGCAATATATTGAGTAAGTCACATGCTAAAAAAATTTCTTCTTTCAACAAAGAAATTCATTTGGGCCAATTCTAAGCATAGGCAATACAAACTTAGGGGATGTTTGAAAATCAATCATTTCCAAACACCATTCAAATACAAACACTTTTAAACTAATTATTATAAAATTTTTAAACTAATCATTACAACTTTCTCAAACTCTCAAACAAAAAAATAAAAAATAAATCATAGACGGCTTATTTGCCTAACAACTTTGAAGACTAATTCCTAAAATTTACCTAACAAATATAAGTGATAAAAGAGCTATCTCGTACAATAATATGTAATAATAACCATATGTTCAAAATAATGGAATATTAGATAAACATGCCAAAAGTATTCCAGCGCGATGGTTGAGTCATTGAGTGCATAAACTTGGCGTATGAGGTCTTGGTTGAAAATTGCATCCAACACTTTTGCCTCTAAAAACCTAAAGAAGAAATTGAACCTCGAATAGTAGATGGGCTGTATGCCAACCAGACTAGGCCGCGAGCCATATGGCCCAATCATACACATGAGGGGGCCTAGCCTACGCTACCTTTTTAAAAAATAAATGGGACTGCAATCTCTTTTCAGCAGACTGGGCTGAACGAGATTGGACTGCCGTCAAGGCAACATCGCAAGCCTTTTCTTGCTTAACTGCAGGCCCAGTACCCCAAAGTCTCATTTTTTTCAAAATAAGGCTTGTTTTTAAAACATAACATGGGCCGGTTGAAACGAATTGAAAAAAACAAGTCCTCACAAGGCCCAAGCACAAAAACCCGAACCCATTTAACCATAAAACAAAATCCCAACTGTTGCTACGAACTGCGGCGTTGCCATTAATGGCCGCCGCCATGGCGCTGCACCATGGCAGCGTTACACAGCTGGGGCTGCGTAAGGCCACGTGCGGTGCTGCAGCTCCACATCCGGCTCTGCACGCTGGTGCGGACAGAGCCATAAGCAACGCAGCACGCTGCTGCTGGTAGCACAGCCTCTCGGTTGAGTAGTAGAGAAGCCCTCATGGCAGCGCCGATGCTTTCCAGTACTGTTTCACTACGGTGCGCTCATATCTGCGTGCGAGGGAGCACGGCGCGGACAACGTCATGAGCTCTATACCGGTTGCACTGTGCACATGGGTGCGTCACAGCGGAGTGTACCGCCCCGCTGGGTCTGCGGCATCAGGCCTTGGGTGCACGCCGCTGTCCTCTAGCTCAGCAGCGAGGTGCTCAGACACCTGAGAGGTCTAAGCACCTCGGTGGTCGCTGTTGCCTTGCGTGTGCAGAGGTGCACCCATAACCTATGGTGGGCGCCGCACCGAGGCGGTGAACAGGGCACTCGTGCGTGCAACACCCATGATGTGCTTTGCCACTCATGACGACCGCCATGGCGCTGCACGAAGCAGTACAGCGTGCAGCGCTGCACCGTGGCAGCATCGCTGCCTATGCGCAGCACCATGGGCAGCTAGCTGCACCCAGCTGGTGCTGCACAGAGCCACTTGCGGCGTTACAACCAACTGGTGCGACGCTGCTCCACGTCAGGCGCTGCACGCTGGTGCTGGCAGAGCAATGAGCAACGCAGCACGGTGCTGCTGGAAGCTCTGGCACTCGGTAGAGCTGTAGTGAAGCCCTTCATGGCAGCGCCGCTGCTTCCCACCGCTGTTTCACCACGGTGGGCTCATATCCTTGTAAGACGGAGCGTGGCGCGGACCACCTCATGTGCTCTGCACTGGATGCACTGTGCACCGCCTTGTGCACGTCACAGCGGGTGCACGCACCTCTTGGTCAACTGGATCGGCACCGCGGGTGCACGCACCTCTTGGTCTGCTGCATCAGACCTTGGGTAAACGCCGCTGTTGCCTTGCGTGTGCACCCCCGAGGTGCACCCATTACCTATGTTACAAGGCGCCGCAAAGAGGTGGTGAACACGGCACCCGGGCGTGCAACATCCATGATGTGCACTGCTCGCAGCGCCCATGCGGTGCCCACTGCTGGCTCAGACAGCGCAGCATCGAGATTTGTAAAGACCTTACGTGTCCTGGTCCGCGCTGCCTTCGGTTTTGGCCGTAGCCCCTGCTTACGTACGACTGTTACTGCCCATGCCATGGAGTCAAGCTCTTCGATACCATCTCGTCGGAGTCGATATAAAAGTAACCAAGGAATGAAGAGTCCTCCAACAAAGAAGAATTAATATAAAAGTAACCAACAAATGAAGAATACTCCTCCAAGTTTTTGAAACTGACCTGAGAATTGGTTGAATTTCCTCCCTGATCGACTTCCTCTATTTTCATCCTCTCGTTTTGAGACTGATTTATGCTATCTCCAGTTTCTTCCGCTGCAATATTTTTGAAGATCGAATTTTCCTTTGTTTCTGTTGGAGACAGAAGTGTCTGCTCATTGTCCATTCTGAACAAAAAAAAAAAAAAAAAGAACACGGGTGAGAAACACAAGAGGAATGTAGTAATGCACAGAATGTATTCATGAGAAACAGAGATGCTGAAAGAGAAAGACTACGCACAGAAGACGAAGAAACAGAGATGATGACTCGCACAGGGAAGAAAAATAAACAGCTAGAGAAATGCAATGGTCTTTGTGCGAGTTCTCATCGGAGGCTGTAATCTTGTAAACATGCCGATCAAAGAGGAGATATTTTGGCCGCCACGTGTCTCTATCTCAAGGGATTGTGTAGAAGGGCAATAGCTGAGAAATGACACTTTTTCTACCATCACGGAACAAAATAATTTTGTTAAAATATTTATGAATTTTAAATCTGATTTAATTAACAAATTATAGTTGAGTTGCCATTCCATTATCGTGTTCTGTAATTTTCTTTGCGGAGTAACCTACAACGCGTTTCTTTTCCGTGCTTTTCCGGGTGGGTCCCGAACTTGGGTTCTCCATCGGCAACCAATTTCCGTGGTGTAAATTGTTGTGAAATATGTTATGTATATATCAATTTTCTTTTTTATTTTTATTTTTTTACCTATAATGTATAGTCAAAGTGAATTAATGGCGAAATAAAAGGAGGGAGGGTCCTCAAACAAAAGTTCCTGTTTGATCAGTTCCATTATTACATAAAAATAAAAATAACATAGTAAAAGATTAAAAAATAAATAAAACATTTATGGCTATTTTTATTTCCGCTAATATGCAATCAAAGTTAAACACATATAAAATTTTACTCGTAAATTTATATTCTATTATGATATGTAAAACTTAAGACTAAAAAGTAGTAAATTTCAAATATGTACCTTGAGGTTATTTGAATGATACTGACAAGCAAATATAAATTTCTTCAACTATAACATTTTTTAATTTATTAACAAGTAATTACTTGTCATAAAAAAAATAAATATCAGGACAAAAACCACGTACGACAAAATGTTGAAACAATCTTGTTTCAAGCATTTCTAGCAAAAATAAGCCGCCAAAATAAGTAACATGGCGAGTTCCAAAGTGCCAAAATGTGATTCTAGTGAATGCAAATAGTTTTCGAGCAAAACATAAATTGCCGAAAATAAATTTGGCAACAAATCATAAAGTGCGACAAAAATTTTTGCAACAGACTTTTATTTTATTTATGTGGAGTGATTATCATTGAAAATTATGGGTATTTCTATCAATTTTTTAAAATTGTCAGAAAAGGCTTTACTCGGCTCTTTATAAGAGGCTAGTTGTGGGTGATTTAAGGTAGCCGGGATAGATCAATAGCAGCGATTCTTCAGAGTATTTTCAGTGACTTGGAGCACTAGAAATGAGCTTATTTCTTGTAGTGAACCATAGCTCCTTCTAATCTACATCGTTTTGGGTATTTCTGTTAATTTTTTAAAATTGTCGGAAAAAGCTTTACTTGACTCTTTATAAGAGGCTAGTTGTGGGTGATTTAAGGTAGCTGGGATAGATCAATAGCGGCGATTTTTCGGAGTATATTCGGCGACTTTGAGCACTAGAAATGAGCTTATTTCTTGTGGTGAACCATAGCTCCTTCTAATCTACATTATTTAGTGTATATATATAATTTATTTCTACATATTAATATTCTTATATATATATATATATATATATATTTAATTGAATAATGTCATAATAGTAATATTTATAATTAAATATATAATATGTAACCTAACTGCTTATGCCTAATTATTTATGATTATATATTGAATATAGTCTATAGTTATACACTAGTTAGTTAAGTATATGAGTGATTAAATTATAGTTGCTATTTTATAATATGTATACTAGTTAGTAGGTAGGACCTAGAAGTTTTATATCCTGCTATGTAGAGATTATATAAGAAATTAATTTGATATATGTTATTGTATTATGTATCTACTAACATACACATCATGTAACTAACGACAAATTGTTGGGTTGTTGTGTGTGGAGCTTGGTTTGAGAGTTGAAAAGTGCCAGACAGATTGCTCGCTCGACTTTTGCTTGACTTGGCACTCAAGCAAAGCTTGGACAGAGAGTTTGCTAGAGGTGTACTCAACAGTTGGCTCGAGTGAAACTTAGATAGATTGTTCACTTGAGATGCAGGTGACAGTGGCCTCAAGCGAAGTAATACCTTAGGGTTTGCTAGATGGTTGGCTCGAGCAAATGTTTACAGGTTGTTCACTCACAACACGCTCAAAACTCTGCTCAAGCGAAGAACCCTGATTTTGCCGCCTTAGGATTTCTCACACCTTACCTATAAACACGTAATTCGTAATGTTTTAAAGAAGGAAATATGAAAAAATTGAACTAAGAGAGAGGCACGAACTATGTAGAGTGATTTCTTGAGAAAGAAAAAGCCCTAGAGAGAGAGTTGAGATTGTAGAAGTAGAATGAAACTCTTGTAACTTACTGTGTATTGTAACCTCCTCTTAATAAAATCCCCTACAGCTGTGGACGTAGGTAAGTTGCCAAATCCAAAAAACCTTATGTCGTGTGATTGTATGTGTGCTTGAATCCTATATTTCTACATTTGTTTCACTGCACATCTCATTATCGTTGTTTGTGGATGTGGTGCTACCTACCTTTTAATTACCCCAATAACTGGTATCAAGCTCCAAGGTTCAGAGTTCAGGCTAAAGAATGGCAGGAGAAGACATGAAGGATGGAATCAAAAAGTTCGATGGTACAAATTTTGAATACTAGAAGATGCAGATTGAGGATTCTCTCAATGGGAAGAAACTCCATATTTCTCTGTTGGGACAGAAGCCGAAGGGCATCGACAATGCTGATTAGAATCTATAGGATTGGCAGGTTCTAGGGTTATTCGGCTGACCCTTTCAAATCAATGACATACAATATTATTAAGGAGAGAACCATGACATATCTCATGTCGGCTTTGTCAAATATATATATGAAAAGCTGTCGGCAAAATACAAGGTATATCTGATAAAAAAACTCTTCAATTTGAGAATGGTTGAAGGTATGTCTATGGCCTAATATTTGAATAACTTTAATAACATGACAAATCAATTGTCATCAGTTGAGATTATGTTTGATCATGAGATTAGAGTGTTGATTCGGTTGACATCATTACCTAATAATTAGGAGGCCATGAGGATGGTGGTAAATAATTTAGCCGAAAATATGAAATTGAATTATGATAATGTACATGATATGATTATCACTGTGGAGGTAAGCAAGAGAGACTCTGGGAAGTTTTCTGGTACCAGTTTGGCCTTGAGTGTTGACAATCGGGGCCAGCGACTTGTCATGTCCAAAAACAGGGGTAGGACAAGTCGAGACCTAGGATAAAGATCACTTGCTGGAACCGTGGCAAACTGGGCCACATCAAGAGAGATTGTCAAAGTCAAGAAATTTTTGAAGATGACACTGCGAATGCGTTGGCTAAAGAAATACAAGATGCGCACAATTCATTTGATGATTGGGTGTTTGATTCAATGGCTTCGTTCCATACCATGTCACATCAAGAAATCGAGCAAGATTATGTTGTTGGTGATTTTTGGAAGATGTACACAACTGTTGGAGAAGCATTGGATGTAGTGGGAGTGGAAAATATGCACATCTGACTCTCGAAAAGGAGAGTGTGGACATTGCGGCAAGTTAGACACATTCTAGATCTGAAGAAAGGCCTGGTCTCTATGAGACGACTTGACAACATCAATCATTCAGTAGCATTTTTTGGATGAGAGTGGAAGGTTACGAAGGGTTTGCTGATCTTGGCATGTGGTAAGAGATTTAATACTTGGTATTTGATATCAGAGTCCAGTGATGTGCAAGAAAATACAGGGTTGAGGTAGAAAATGCTTGGTCATGCGAACAAAATGGGGAATCAAAAGGGAGTCAGCTTTCTAGTTATTCATGTAAGCTTGGGGAAATCTCCCTAGACGAATGTGCGAAGGAGAGGCGTGAGAGACAGGAGTAGAGCGTCTGGTATTCCTAGGATGTCTACACCTACAGTTGATGTTTAAAAAGTTGCCAGGATGGCCAAACCTCCAGAGTGGCACCTAACTTGACCTATTTACTGCTAACAGAAGGTGGTGAACCAAAAAACAACAGGAAGATCATATGAGACGAGAGATTGAGCAAGCGGAATTTAGGTGAGAAAAAGCTTACTAGAAGTTTAAGAAGGAAGCAAAGACTACACAAGAGATGGGCATGTCGACTGAAGACAAAACAAGCTATCAGTAGGAGGTGCAATCAGTCTCTTAGACCACATAAGGGGACATTAACAACAAATTCTCTGATGTTTGCCAAAGTCAGTTCGAGACCAGATATTCTTAGTAGCATTGAGTTGTCCAGTAGATGTGTTGACTAAGGGTGATATACGTGAGATTGTAGTTGGACTCCACTTCAGTTTATCTTCTAGCTTGTAGACAGGAGCTGTGAGTTACAGAGGTGATAAGGCTTTTGCTGGAGATAGTGGCTAGTGTGTGGAGAACTAGTCTCCAAGTGGTAGATGGTCGGTTTGTGTGTGGGGCTTGGTTTGAGAGCTAAAAAGCACTGGACAGATTGTTCATACTACTCTCGCTCAACTTAGTGCTCGAGTGAAGTAAAATCTTAGTGTTCGCTCGAGGTTTGATCGATGGTTAGCTGGCCACTGCAAATGGTGGCACTAGTCAGCCTTCCTTTGTTGACCTGGTGACCGCTGTCCCCCAGCCCATTCCTGAGATGGTGCTGCCGCATAGATCCTCGAAGGTGCTAGATGGTGAAGTATATATTCAGTTTTCACATGAGGAGATCACCAAGTTTGTGGAACCCTTTCGTTACTCGATGGTTCTGAAGTTTTTAAAGGAGTGATCATCCCTTGATGCATGAAGTTTATTCACAACTGCTAGGGTCTTTCATCTACTCTAGTTGTTTCCTCAATGAGACAATCGAGGAATGTGTTCGTACATATGTCGAATGACCCTGACTTCATGAAGGCTCTGTCGAGGGAGGTATGCGAGATCAACGATATTTACTATTGGGCATTTAGGTGAACATCGGATTTCACAGAGGATGATGAGCCTTCTAAGGTTCCGGTATGGATATCCCTCCCATGTCTCCCTCCTAATTTCTATAGTGAATCATTTTTTAGTATTCTTATGGCCCTTATTGGCACTTTCATCCGTTGCGATAACCCAACGCGTTGTGCCACAAGAACGAATGGGGCAAGGCTATGTGTTGAGGTTGACGTTGCCAAGGAACCTCTTTCTCACTTTTGGATCAGAGCACCAGGTTTACCATCTAGTAGGAAGAAGGAAGTAGTTTATGAAACTCTTCCTGCTTACTACTATAAGTGTCGCATGCAAGGACACAATTCATGTACCTGTTGGGCTAATCAAATAGCAAAGATGAGGAAGGCACGGGCAGGGGTGAAAGGGCAGAAAGAACCGAATGTAAATGAGGAACCTATTGTGGTTATTGAGACGAATCCGAGTGTAGTTGGGGATGTTTCCGCTATTGATCCATCGAGGGGTATCTCACAGACAACGAAGGGAGCGGTACCTATCTCGTCTATGGTGCAGGTTGATGATATTGAAGAGGAACCGAGAATTCTTGCTATTGCGGTAATTCAAGATGGGTCTTTGAGGCCTAGTGGGGAATGCATAGATGTATCACAGGACTTTTCTTTTGCTGTGATTTCTACCACAGTCAATGAAGCAACACAAGGCGGGGATGGTCTTTCAGATTTTCTTGTTTGTGCATCATTTGAGAAAGAGGTTGTGTCTAATGTTCTGTTTGTAGTTCAGGAGATAGAGGTGGATGTCGTGGAACCGATAGGTGGGCTAGGTGAGGGACAATTGTTTATGGAAGACACTGTTTTAGAACCGGATCCAAACTAGCATCCAAAAGTTTTCCCTCAAGAAATAGAATACTTGACTGAATCTAAGATCAAAGAAGGTTAGAGAAAATATACGAAAAAGAGTTTTGTTAAAATGAGAAGTTCTTCTCGGGTTCTTGCTTGTTCTCTAATCCATCTCAATGATTGATCCCATTTTTGTATGGAACATTAGAGGTGTTGGGACCTCTAAAGGTAGATTAAAAAATTTATTGGTAAGTGGAGACTGAAAATTGTTACTTTGTTGGAACCTTTTTCAAAATCTTGATGTTGCTAGGAGACTGGGACGTGTTTTGAAGTTTGATAACTTTATCTCAAATGAGGTTGAGGGAGGAAAATTTTGAATTTTTTGGGATAGTATTCTGGAGGTGAGTATGGTTAGAATTGGAAGGCAATTTATCTCTCTCAAAGAAGGTAAAGGTGTTGAAAAGTTTTTGCTTATGATTGTTTATGCAAAATGTACCATGGTTGAACGGCGAAGTATGGGGGATGCTCTCAATATTCAAAATCTGGGCTCCAACCCATGTATGTTTGTTGGTGATTTCAATATTATCCGAAATGATTTAGAGCGCCGAGGAGTTAGGCCTTGACGTCTTCCTACTTTGGAAGATTTTAATAACTGAATCCAAGAGGGGGGACTTGATTGAAATGACTTTGAAGGGGAGTGTTTTTTCTTGCTGTAATGGGCAATATGGCCTTGCTCGTTCTTGGGCAAGGTCGGATCGTGCTCTGATGGATGCCTCTTTCCTCTCGGTATTTCCTAATGCTATTTGTTCTTATTTGCCACGTTCTACTTCGGATCATGCTCCTATGCTTATAGAGTTTAAGAAATGCCATTTTTCTTATGGTCCATCCCCTTTTCATTTTCAACAAATATGGGTTGAACACTATAATTTTCTGGATTGTGTTCGGCAAGCTTGGTCTGTTTGGGTGGTGATTGAGCTGAAATATTGCATATTTTTATATATTTAGAACTAATATATTTTAATTCTTTCATTACATTATTATTGGTTTTAGATGAAAAAATTATTAAGATGCATAAATCCGAGTTGTGATTTAAATTGATAAATAGCATTGTTTTTGCTTACTGTTATAACTTGTGATTTAATTGGACAATTTTCCTTTACATGCATAACATATTTTTGATATTCTATTCCTTATTTATATATTATTTTATTTCTAATTTTTTATTTTTATTTTTTTTACATAGGCTAAGAAATGAAAAGGGACTTAAAGGGCACGACACATGCTTTTTAGTTGGACATATATGACTTTTTCTATGGGAATTTGAAGGTTTGACCTAGGGGACACCAGCAACATATAATATAATTTGATGCCGCACGACTTCTTTTGGGTTTAGTTAAAATTAAACTCATGCACGACACCCAATATGATCTCTTGGATTAATTCATTAGAGCCACACGGAATGAATTGCACATGGAGACTTTGACCTACGGAACAGACTACTTTATTATTTTGGAGGCATTATATTCATTGAGTGCCGCACAACAATTTTCTCTAGAGACAAATTCCATTATTGATTCACGCTGCATAGCTATTTGGACAGAAGACAATTCTATTTCTTTGGGCATTAATTGATTCAGGCACATGCACATAATTTCTCTTGGCATTTCAGCACACAAGAATAGAGGTGTTTGGGTCTACACTACAGTGCCGTTGAAGAGCTCTTTGAAGGGTCCAATTGCTGCTATAGTCTAGCCTCCTCCACTGCTTTCAATCTCCATGTCCGTTCATTTGGCTTAATCTTTTCATTCTCTACTTTTTATTTAATTTCAATTTGAAGTTTATGATGTATTCTTGATATTTTTGGCTTAAAAGTATAGGCATTTTATTTGCTGTTTATTTTATTTTATATTAGTTATTTTTCTTATTTTTCTAAGCTTCCATTAAATATGCATTACAATTACATTTTAGATTAATTTCAGTTTATTATTTAATTTTTAGATTAATTAAAATTGTTTAGCGTAGTTGAATCTTTAATTGTTAATTTCAATTTGTTAGTCTTTTATGTTCAATTTTGACACTCAAAAAAATCCAAAAGTATGAATCTGATCTATGACTAGTGCCCTTTTTATTTCTGTTACACTCTTCCATTCATTGTACATATCACCACTTTTGTTTGTGAAACTTTTTACCATTTTATACGAGTTTGGATTTAAGCAACATTCCCTGAGGAGACGATTTAGGAATTTTATTCCTAATTATTACACGATATCCTCCTGTACTTGGGATAGCTTTTGTGCTACTCACTTTTGAGTGAGTCAAGTTTTTGGCACCGTTGCTGGCAAAAGTTGTCTAACTTAAATTTAAACTTGTTATTTTTTGTTTTCATTTTTTTTTTACTATCTTATCTCTGATTACATATTTCATTTGCCATCTACCGCTCAGTTACTTGAATCTTATTTATGCTATTTAGACTGATGTTTAATGCCATGGATGAGAGACAGTTCAAATAGGTTGTTTAGAGTTACATCGCGCATTGAGAGTAGTGTACATAGCTCAGAGATAGATAGCTCTTCTGTCTCTTCCATGAGCGAGTATATTGAAATTGAACAAACCATGGTTGCACCTGCACCATGCACTCTTAAGGATTATTTGCAACCCACTCGCACCATTACACCTTCATGCATTATTTTACACGATGATGTACCTAATTTTTCTATTAAGTATGGTATGATATCAGTGATACCTCAGTTCTACGGATTGGATTCTGAGAGTCTTTACCAGCACCAGACAAATTTTGAGTTGGCTTGCACTACTTTTATTACTAGGGTCATTATTGATGAATTTATTAGACTTCGTTTATTTCCTTTCTCTTTAAAGGATAAAGCGAAGATTAGGTTTAATTCTTTGAGGCCTAATTCTATCTCTAGTTGGTCTGATATGCAGCGAGAATTCTTACAAAAAAATTTTCCATTTCAGAGAACTCAGTTTTTGCAAGAGCAAATCAGCTAATTCAATCAAAAACCTGATGAGACTTTTCAGGCCAGTTGTGAAAAATTTAAAGATTTGGTAAACATTTGTCCACATCATGGTTTCGAATCTTGGAGGTTGGTGAACTATTTTTATACTGGTATCACTCCAGAATGCAAGTAGTTTGTTCAAATGATGTGCAATGGGAAATTCTTTAGCAAGGAACCATATGAAGCACTATCATTTTTTGACTATCTTGCCAAGACCGCACAACAGTGGAACACTCGGACAGATTGAGTGTCGTTAACAGCACAGCCACTAAGGCTTATTTTTGGAGGGGGTAGATATGAGTTTAAGGAAGACACTGATGTTCAAGCCCGAATAGCTGCATTAACTAGAAGACTGGAGGTCATGGACATGGAAAAAGTGAAGGTTGTGAAGATAGTAGAGGTATGTTCTATACGTGCTGATTTGAACCATAAGACCCAAGACAGCCCGATTATGCCAGTATTTCAAGAAAGTGGGTCTGAGCAGATGCAATCAGCTAACTGGATTAACAGAGCACATAATCAGCCTTTTTTCAACACATATAAACCGGGGTGGAGGAATCACCCAAATTTCTCATGGAGAAATGATTAGCCTGGTCAGTCTCCACCATCTTCGCAGCAGCCATTTCATCAGGGTGCTCCTCAGCACCAGTATTAGCCATATCAAAGTTCTTAGAGGTATCCTTTTGTAGCGCCTCCTAGATTTCAGCCTCATATAGCTGCACAAAGTTCTCAGCCTCAGTCATCTGCAAAGAAGTCTCTACACGACAGTATGACACAGATGGCCAATACATTTTAGCAATTCATGCAGATTCAGGTCACCACAAACAATCAAAACACTTAGGCCATAAATGAGTTGCGTGGCACTTTTAATAAGATGAGCATGACCTTGAGCACGCTAGAGAAAGAGAAATATGGTGTGACTCACAAAATCTCTACTCCATATCACCCCCAGACTAATGGTCAAGCTGAGTTGGCCAATAGAGAGATCAAACTTATTCTTGAAAAAATAATCTGTCCCACTTGGAAGGACTGGTCTGAAAAACTAGTTGATGCTCTCTAGGCTTATAGGACTGCATTCAAAACTAACTTAGGGATGTAACCTTATAGATTGGTTTATGGTCAGGCTTATCATTTACTTGTTGAGATTCAGCATCTTGCTTTATGGGCTATTAAGCAAATTAACTTTTCACTTGATGCTGCCAAAGGTTTAAGAAAGTTGCAGATTTCAGAGCTTGATGAAGCAAGGAGGGAAGTTTACGAAAATTCTCACTTGGAAAATGAGCGAATGAAGGCCTTGTATGACAAGAAGATCCATGACAAACATCTTGTCCCTGATCAGAAAGTGCTCGTTTATAATTAAAGACTAAATCTTTTTCCCGGGAAGCTAAAATCCCGATGGAGTGGGCTGTACATTGTAAAGGAGATCCATCATCATGGGCGATAGACATTGTAAATCCGAAGAATGGCAATAGATTCACTATCAATGAACAACGTCTAAAGCCCTTTTTGACTGCTTTTGATCCAAACGAAGAGATCTTGCTTGTGCAAGATCCTGAGGAAGTTTTTTTTTTTTATTTTGATTTAGTTATTTCTTCCCTTTATGGCTTTCTTTCATTTCATTTTATCTATTATTTATATTTGTTGTTTTGCTTTCATTTTATATCACATGATTGGTTGTCCGTGTTGCTTACTTATCCTTGTGCACTTTGTTTTCTTTCGTTCGATTCATTGAGGACCATGTCTCTCACTAGTTGGGGGTAGTGTGTGTGCACAGATTTAAGAAAAAAGAAAAAAAAAATCGCATTAATGTGATGTGCATTGATAAATATATGATTGACACACACTTTATTTCTAGTATTTTGTGAAATTTAAGCACCTTAGTGGAGTGGTTGAGCAGAATTATTTTGTAAAGATTTATTTTCAAACCTGAGCATAGAGCATGATTTCTGATGCATCATATTTTGTTGATATATGGTTTGAAACATCGGGCTGCTATACTTATTAAGATGAGACTTGGTAAGATTTATATAGAACGAAGGGAAAAGTTTGAAGGACATTTTGAACATGCTTACAACTATAGTGTTCATCATTTGCTATCCACTGATTTAACACAGGAGAAGTAAACTGCAAGACTACCGGGCCATGCGAAAAAAAAGAGAAAAGAAGAAGAAGAAGAAAATATAAAGAAAAATAAGGATTCGAGAAGAATCAAGAAAAAAAAAGAGAGAAGAAGAAGATAAAGGCAGCTTAGTGAACTTTCCTAAGTAAAGGGCTAGAAATAGTTACCCTAACTTGGGGGGTTGAGTGTTCAACCATTAAACAGAGTTGACATGAAAACTGCTAGTCCCTTGGGCTTTAAGGTAGTTAGAATTAGCAATGATTAATCTTAATGTTGAAAAATCCTATGACAAATCCTGACTAGTAATGAGAAACTCACAACAGTGTAGCTACACACACACATATGAGTTTTGAGACATTTTCCCCAATTCTATGTGAAGGATTGCTGAGACAGTCTTGATGGGTATAGCTCCTAGGGTTGAGTAGTCATGGATCAACTTTTGTAAAAATTCATAATTGTGTTTGATTGCTTTTGTTTGAATTTCAGTCTTTATGCAATGTTCATCTCAACTACTTTTTACTATTTTGCTCAAGGATTAGCAAAATGCTAGTTGGGAGGTGTGATTGAACTGAAATATTGCATATTTTTATACATTTAGAGCCAATATGTTTTAATTCTTTCATTACATTATTATTGGTTTTAGATGAAAATATGATTAAGATGCATAAATCCGAGTTGTGATTTAAATTGATAAATAGCATGGTTTTTGCTTAATATTATAACTTGTGATTTAATTGGATAATTTTTCTTTACATGCATAGCATATTTTTAATATTCTATTCTTTATTTTTATTTTAGGTGGATGGTACTGCTATTCAGAATTTGATTATGAAGTCAAAACGGACAAAGTTTGAGTTGCAGGCTTGGAATAAAAGGGTTTTCGGTCACACTTTGGACCAGATTTCTGCTCTTGAAAACCAGGTTGAGGAGCTTGAACTTTAGTCTCAATCAAATCGGGATGAAAATCTAGATAGAGATTTACAGGTGGCCAATGCAGAATTGGCAATTTGGCATCGTCGAGAAGAAATTCGTCTAAGTCAAATGGCAAAACTACAATGGGTGATGGATGGTGATCAGAATTCCAGATTTTTTCATACTTGCCTAGCCTTGAAGAGGAGTAAGTGGGTTCTAAGTATGCGGTCGAATGATGTAGTGTTTGAGTCTCCAGAAAGCATCCACCAAGGTGCAGTTGACTATTTTTCATCTTTTTTACAAGGTAAACCACCAGTTGAGCAACCAAACTTTGATGGCCTGATAGATCTAGTTATTTCTGCGGAGGAGAATGCCTTCCTTGTTAGTGCCCCTTCATTGGAGGAAGATTTTGTTGCTTTGTCCTCTATTCCTGTAAATAGTTCTCTTGGCCCTAATGGCTTTGGATCTGGGTTTTATAAAAGTTGCTAGGAGGTGGTTAAAAATGATTTGTGGAAGGCAGTGGTGGAATTATTTGCTTCTAAGTCTCTTCCTAAGTTTTTTAATGCTTCTTTTTTGGTCCTAATCCCAAAAGTGGACTCTCCAACAAGTTTTGACAAGTTTCGTCCCATCAGTCTTTGCTCGGTTTTTTATAAACTTTGCTCTAGAATAATTGTGAATCATTTAACTGGTTTCCTGTCTCATCTGGTTTCGATAGAACAAGGAGCCTTTATCCCAGGTAGAAGTATCTTTGAGAATATAAGTCTCACTCAGGAAATGGTTCAGTCCATTAATAAGAGGAATTGCAGCGGCAATATTATGTCAAAAGTAGATATGGCAAAAGCATATAATCATGTGGATTGGAATTTTCTGATAAAGGTCATGTCAAGGTTTGGTTTTTTGCCTTAATTTTGTGACTTGATCTTCTTTTGTATTTCTAGTCCCTGGTACTCGGTTATGATGAATGAGACAATAAAAGGTTTCTTCTCGGGAGGCTATGCCCTAAGACAAGGGGATCCCCTATCTCCTTATATGTTTATTGTCCAGCAAGAGATCCTAACCCGAATGATTCACTGAAGTGTGGGTGAGCATAGATTTGGGCAATTTCAATAGGGACGAGGTATGCCTATTATTTCTCATTTAATGTATGCTGATGATGTGGTTATTTTTTTCTAATGGGAGCCAAAGATCGGTTCGGGTGCTTCTAAGTATTTTGGGACAATATGAATGATGGTCGGGACAGGCTATTAATAAACAAAAATATGTTGTGTATTGTTTGAGTAAAATTTCCCATTCTCGGAAGAAGCGTCTTCTCTGTAGCACTGGTTTCATGGAGGGTCACTTTTCGTTCAAATATCTTGGATTGCCCATTATACTTGGTTGTCTAAAGCAGTTACATTTTGAAGACATGGTGAATAAAGTGAGGCAAAAACTCAATGGTTGGAAAATACAGCTACTATCTTCTGGAGGGAAATTGATTTTGTTACGTCATGTTATTTCAAACATGGCCCTTCACCTATTTGGTGTTTTACAGACCCCTTAAGCTGTCATTATTAAGATTCATCAAATGATGAGTTCATGTTTTTGGGGCGAGTCCAATGGGAAGGATAAGAGGAAATGGGAAGCTTGGAAACACATTGGTAGGCCTGTGGTAGAAGGAGGTCTTTGGGCCTGAGTTTTTTTCCAAAGGCCTTGTTTAGTTTTCATGGTTTTCCTCTACCATAAGCGAGGGTTTTATTAATAAATTCGGGTGGGAGTCACTATTGGACAGGTGATTGCTCACTCTTTTAAATATAAATATATATATATATATATATATATATGCACACATACATAACTAATAACTAACTTATGTAGACATATAACATAGGTTTATTAGGCATAAATATCAAATGCTTACATAACCTATATTTTGGGCGACCTTTTCTTCTTCTAACTTATTGTCTCCTTGAGAGCCGAAAGTATTGTAATAGATAGATTAGACAAAATGCTTAAAATTAGTCTATAGCCGCAATTACATATTATTAATGTTTTTACTATTTTAATCTTTCTTGTAATTTAAAAGAGCATGACCAAAAATCGAGAAATATCCCAACTTGGCTTGAATAAAGATAAAAAAATAATTCGACTCTACTCAAGCTCATGTTTTGATCTTCATTGACTTGGCAACCCAAAAAAACAACTCAACTAAAAGCGATTACAACCCAGTTAAGGCAATCAACCTCAAGGAAGAAGATGGCACAAACTCAGCACCAAATGAGTTCAAGGAAATGCACCAGATAACAGAATTGGAATTCTCTGGAAAAGACTCTGATAGCGAACCAATTAAAGCTTGAAAAATGTCCTGAGTCTATAATATTCTTTGTAATTAATTGCTGATGTGTAATCATAGGATTTGTGCATTCAAAACATGGTCTGCTATGATAATATTTCCTACTATAAAAAACGTGTATATAAGAATGAGCAATGCCTTGTAAATGTGAGTTGAAATATATGAAAAACAGAGTCTGAAATTTTCAGTCATTCTTTCTAGCATTTTCTTGAGCACCCTATGTGCATTATTTTCTATCCTAGTTTCAATGCCTTTTCATGGTTTCCTGTGTGCATTATTTTCATGTTCCTTAAATTACAAAAAATCTTCTTTCCATCATCAATTTTGTTTAGATAATCCTGTTTTCTTTGAACTTTATTCAGATTGTTTCTTTGTGAATGATTCACGCACCGGGGGTGTTCTTTCTCAGGAAAACATTGGAAATCGACTCTATGAGCTACCTACTGGTACCATGGTCAACTCTCCACAACATGATTCTGCTCCCCTTCCTCAAGCATATGTCGATGAAAGAACATCCTCTCAAACATGGCACAATCGCTTAGGCCATCCATCTCCAAGGACAACGTCTCTCACCATCAATACTTTTTGGCTTCCACTTTCTTCGAAAAAAAACTATGACAGCTTGTGATACTTGTCCCTTAGCTAAGTCGCACTCACTACCTCATACATCTAGTTTGTCTAGGTCCACTAGAGGAATCGACAGCCAGAGGAAGACAGCACAGATGCTGATCCCCATGCCTTTTCTAGGTCCTCCACACCTTTTATATTACTATTGTTGGATGTATGGAGACTGGCTTTGGCCCCTCCACAAAATTCTTTCAAATCTTGGAATAAACCGTAAAATCATTTGCTCATATTCTCACCCTCAAAATGGGTCAATTGAACAATGGCATCGTCAAATTGTAGAAACTGGCTTGGCTCTCTTGGCCCATGCCTCGATTCCCCAAAAGTATTCGGTCGAGGCTTTTCAAACTGTTGTTTCTCTCATTAATCGTATGCCTACACTGGTTTTACAAAACGTTTCTCCCTTTCAAGCCCTTTTTCAAACTCCTCCTGATTATAGTTTTATGAGCACTTTTGGGTGTTTATGTTGGCCTAATTTGTGTCCTTTCAATAGACACAAATTTGACTTTCAATCTAAACCATGTGTTTTTATGGGCTATAGTCCGGATCACAAAAGCTATAGTTGTCTTTATGTTTCCACAGGCCGTATGTGATGCCCCCAAATTCCGCTTGGGATTGAACGGACATTTGAAGCGTCGAGACATGCAACACAAGGTTACCTGCCCCCGTTCATGACAGATAAGATGCAATGTTCCTAACATGCATCTAGCATTATGCAATATTCGCAGCGGATAATTTTTTTCTTTAGCAATACTATGCACCAAACTAAAATATCCCAAATACTTGAAACATATTTCATACATAAAGACATACTAAAAAGCCGTGATCACCACACTAGTCCAAAATGGTTTTGATCAAAAGAATACTTGAGATACAACTCCAAAAGTACAAGTATTAACCTAAGTTAAATACTATACCATCATCAACATCGTACCGTGGCCTAGTCGACCGTATTCAGTTGGTCAGATTCCAAATCTCCTTTGGGTCCTGTAACAAGATCTACCATTCGGAGGGAATGGTAGTTGGGACTACCACAGTGAGATTTGATTACAAATCTCAGTAAGTTAACATAAAACTCACACACAGGTTAAAAATGCATGCATGGCAGTAAAAGCATAAATGCATAATTATAGTCATACATAAACATAGTATAACTTGACATATAGCATGACTTAACCAGAACTTAAGCGTGAACTGAACTTGACTTAACATGGCATGAACTTAAGCTTAAAACATAACATGAACAAACAACATAACATGAACGTGAAACATAACATGGACTTGAAATATAGCATGAACGTAAACCTGCATAACATAAATAAGAACTTGAAAATAACATAAACTTGAACATAACATGTACGTGAGTATAACATAACATGGACTTGATCTAAAACTTGACTTATCATGTATTTGATCTGAAACTGGACTTAACATAAACTTGGAATCTTATTCAATTGTCTTGATTAATAACGTGCGTTAATACGTACTCCACAGTTGTTGTGGCCCCACGTATTCAAGTAACATAAAACATAATACGTACTCCACAGTTGTTGTGGCCCCACGTATTCTACATGTCACAATTGCTGTGTCTCATGTAGTGTATGCTCCACAGTTGTTGTGGCCCCATACTTCATGCTCCACAGTTGTTGTGGCCCCATGAATACACATAACATAAAATATAATACGTACTCCACAGTTGTTGTGGCCCCACGTATTCTACATGTCACAATTGCTGTGTCTCATGTAGTGTATGCTCCACAGTTGTTGTGGCCCCATACTTCATGTAACATAAAATATAATACGTACTCCACAGTTGTTGTGGCCCCACGCATTATAAGTAACATAAATATAATACGTACTCCACAGTTGTTGTGGCCCCACGCATTATAAGTAACATAAAATATAATACGTACTCCACAGTTGTTGTGGCCCCACGCATTATAAGTAACATAAAATATAATACGTACTCCACAGTTGTTGTGGCCCCACGCATTATAAGTAACATAAAATATAATACGTACTCCACAGTTGTTGTGGCCCCACGCATTATAAGTAACATAAAATATAATACGTACTCCACAGTTGTTGTGGCCCCACGCATTATAAGTAACATAAAATATAATACGTACTCCACAGTTGTTGTGGCCCCACGCATTATAAGTAACATAAAATATAATACGTACTCCACAGTTGTTGTGGCCCCACGCATTATAAGTAACATAAAATATAATACGTACTCCACAGTTGTTGTGGCCCCACGCATTATAAGTAACATAAAATATAATACGTACTCCACAGTTGTTGTGGCCCCACGCATTATAAGTAACATAAAATATAATACGTACTCCACAGTTGTTGTGGCCCCACATATTATACGTAACATAACATGTCTTATCTTTCTTAATGCATGAGATATTATTTAATATCATATACTTTTCTAACATGGCGTATGCTTGTAAATGGCACAATATGATTTAATCATAAACATTTAATGGCATACATGTATCATATGGCATACTTAACATGGCATACTTATAACATACAACATTGTATGACAGAAAAGATTGTGTAACAGATAAATATTCATGAGAGATTAAATCATACGTAACAGATAAACATGTAATGACATAGCATGACATGGCATATACGATAACATACATACATAAATTGTAGTTCCCTTACCCATCACACATACACAATAAACTGATAATAAGTTAGAGGCTAACTTACTTCGATCGTCGCGTTCTATGATAATAGAGCGCGAAACACGAGGAACTGCACAACAGTGGGAAGAGGAACACTCAAGTCCTTAAGATTTTCACTTCTGAACTCAATTGTCATATTATGAGCACTTGCAACACCACGGGCAACTTGAGATTTCACTATACTCGGAAGAGATAATTTGACTTCAGAAAGCCTTTACATTAAAATTGAAGCATTCTCGCTTTACTGAACAAAGAATCTATATTCTTTCTTTACGTCAACAACTGCAGCGTCACTCGAAACTAAGCCACCAACAACATTTACTAGAAGTGCTCCAAGGAATCCGTCCCACCTTTTTTTTTTATTGTAAAGAATAATTAATAATTATTATATATAACAAGAAATTAAAAAAAAAAAAGAAAACAGAGTTGATCATCATGTGAGATGTAATTATCATCAAGTAATAATAAAATATTGTGGCAGCCAACGTGAGATATGATTCATAACCCACTTCCCTTTTTTTTTATTTATCCAAAGTTTGACCGCCTTGCAAAACTTGACGCGTGCCCTCTCTTTCTTATCCTCTGTAACATCCCCATAATTGGAAATTCCTTCAGGTAGGCAGCTAGCAATTTCATGCCAACAACCGACCAAACTCCTTGATTGACCTGCAGCTGGCCAGCTAGATAGCATGTGCATTCTAGCAGTGCCAAAATGTGTTCACATCTCCTGGGTCAACAAAGTCGTGCAGCAGCATAAACGAAACAACAAATGGTAAAAATAATGACAAAAATATCAAAGCTGATGGCTGTCATTGTTTGATCACTTAGCTCCATGTTAGGTTATTGTCAGTGAAAACTGAGGCTGGCGTAGGAGATAACAAGGACACGTCTGTGGACATGCATGTGAATCAGGGCAACCAAGGGACCTCGGTAAACAGTGCCCGTGACATTAATCTGCGGGGGATCGACGCCGTAGTTCAACTATAATTCCAGGTACCCACAATTTTCAGACCGATTTGGTCATCCCCAGAAAGGATAACCGAGGCCAGAAATACCCGCAAAGGAAAAAGGTTTAGCTGCAGTTGAGGTACTGTTCATCTTCAACAGCGAGCACAGATGGTACTCTCTGCACACTTCAGCCAGCTCCAAACAGGTCACAGATGCAAATTTCCGTAGCGTTGAACGTAAGTGATCAGAATCTGATCTTCTTCAGAGGTCCAAGGACCTTTCTTCAACCCCATCTTCTCACAGCATGGATCTCTCACGTGTTTTCAGAAAGTTAAGCGACTTCGTGTGATATCTGTCCAGACCGAAGAGAATCATGGCCGGCGGGAGAGAGGGAGAATAACAGGGCTAGAGGAATCCCCACCAGCAGCAGCGAAGCGGACCCTGCTGGCGAGATCTACGCCGCCAAAAAAAGTCCGCCTGGTCATCCAAGTGGAGCCTGTAAAGTCCTTGCTTAATATCTCTCTCCGGTCCTAGCTCTAAGTCCTCCTTCGATCTCCAACAGGGTCGGTATCAAGTACGGCCTATGCAGGTCACGGACCTGCGACCTTCGGATCCGAAGACCCTGGCGTAGGAGCCATAGATCTTGGCGTCGGTGGGCAAGTTTTCCGACTGATCGACTCCGGCAGCTGGTGACCGACGAGGCACCCAGTTGGTCCTTCTCCGATAGCTGGTTCACGGTGAGGGGATCAGAATCGGGTGATTTGTGGGAAAGATTGGGGGCTGGAACAAAAGGCGAGGACGCCGATTTTGTTATTGAAAAGCGAGAGTGGTCTGAAAGACGTAGGCGCCGTTTGAGTACGGAAGAGATAAAGCCCTGGTCGAGATCGCGATGAAGATAGAGCTGTAGTGAAAGAAACCTCCATCGAAGGAATTCGGCGACTTGACATATTGCTTCTTCCAGTTAGTTTTGTATGGTACCGGTAGACTCGGTAGTGAAAGAAACGCCGAGTGTTGAGTTTTGGGCCAAAAACAAGGACCTGGACCAGCGTTTATCTTTTCATTTGGGCCAGAATTGAATCCATGGCCTTCAAAAACGCTCCGTTTCTTTTGGAAACCATTAAACTTTATCATCGTGGGACCACCATCTCATCTCCTTGGGAGATCTACCATTTCTACAGTTTTTCACATACCGATCATTATCTGCTGGGCGTTGCTTGAGAGTTGAACTTGATAACATTGATAAAAACATTTCAATTAATAAAACACTTAATAACTACACTGAGAGGAATTAAGATAGAATATTATTTTATAAACTAAGGTTTATAAAATAATATTTTCTTCATCATTATATAAAATGATAAAGTATCATTAATTAATCAAAGTGCATAAAACACTTAAATTTAAATAAGAATTTTCAACGTAAAATTAAACCTCTTAATATCTTAAAACAATTAAAATATTTAATCTAAATAATTATCCACAATTATAATATTTTCAGAGCTCATTAAATTATTATAATTGTGCTACTTTAAAAACAAGCTTATCTAATACTTTGAAATTCGATGGATAAGATCCGGAAAAACGCCATCGAGGTACAACGCTTAGGATAAAACTGTTCATGATTTTACAGCTGTCGGTGAAGAACAAATTACGTGATTTACGGAAAAGATAATCTATACGCGTGATTCCAGATGAGGGTAAAGACGAGAGAGATGTGATTGCTGTCGGGAAAGAATCCAAAACTGATTATTTTAGCGGGCTGTTACACCGTATATACCTTTCAAGGGATATTACCATTCATGAGGATGTTTTTCCATTTGCTACACCCAGACCAATAGCTTCAGAAATCTTTTGTACTATTGTTACCAAAAATACACCTCATCACTTCATTTTACCTCATTCAAAACCCACCTCTCAAGCCGTAAGCTCATTACCAACCCAAGAAACTCTCACTGAGGCCCACAACTCTAACTCCTCTCTCATTCCTTTGCTATCTCAGTCTCTACCCAGTCCACATTCTCTTCCTCTTGCAAATAGGTCATCTTCTCCCTTACAATCTTCTCTGCCGCCACTTTCTCAGACCCATGCTACTCCACCTCTTCTCCCTCAACAACACACTCATCCTATGCAAACCCATTCAAAAAATCAAGTCCAAAGACCTCTTCACCATATCAATGGTACGAGCCCTTGGCCTAAGTCCAAAACTCCTTCTCTCCCTTCCGCGTTGCTCTCCACCATTATTCCTGAGGAGCTCAGTTCTTTTACTGAGGCTTCCAAGCACTCTGAATGGAGGGCGACTATGGCCAACGAATTCCAAGCACTTCTCCAAAATCACACATGGGACTTGGTCTTGTTCTCTTCCTCCTACAACATACTCGGTTCAAAATGGGTCTTAAAATCTAAACACCATGCTGATGGCACCCTCGAGTGTCGCAAGGCATGGCATGAGGGTTTAGATTTTACAGAAACCTTCAGTCTAGTTGTAAAACTGGCAACCATTCGGTTGATCATTTCCCTTGCTGTTTGTTCGAGACAACCATTGCACTAGTGGGATGTCCAAAATGCCTTTCTACATGGTGACTTAGAGGAAGATGTTTTCTTGCAACAACCCCCCAGGTTTGTGAATCTAGACTACCTTCATCATGTGTGTAAGTTACACAAATCCATTTACGGTTTAAAATAGGCCTCAAGAACCGAGTTTGCAAAGCTGAGCAATTGGCTACTGACTTTAGGTTTTCAAGCCTCTAAGTCTGATTCTTCTCTCTTTGTTTATCGCACATCTGTTGATACCATTTTTGTCTTAATTTACATAGATGATATCATTGTAACTGGTTCCAATTCCAACTTTATCTCTGATTTCTTGACTGCCTTGAGAGTTACATTTCTAGTTAAAGATTTAGGATCATTGCATTATTTTTTAGGCATAGAAGTTACATGGGATAAACACAATTTGTCTCTGTCACAGTCTAAATATATCTATGATCTGCTTAAAGAGACAAATATGTATAACTCTAAACTTGTGTCTACCCCAATGTCAACATTTGCGAAATTATTTGCTCTTGATGGATCTTTCTTTGAAGACTCTCATCTCTATCGTAGCATTGTCGGCAGTCTCCAATATTTGGCTTTTACTCATCCACATATTTCTTTTGCTACTAACAAAGTGTGTCAATACATGTACTGTCCAAAAATATCCCATTGGTAGGCAGTTAAGCGCATTCTTATATATATGCATTTCACCCCTAACTTTGGTCTCCACTTTTCAGTCTCTTCTTCCTTCTTTCTGTCCAGCTTCTCTGATGCTGATTGGGCTGGATGCCCTAATGATTGTAAGTCCACTAGAGGATTTTGTGTATTTTGTTTCTCATCTTATTTCTTGTGGTTCAAAAAAATAACCTACCATTGCCAGTTCATCAACAGAGACTAAATACAAAGTTGTGGCTAACCCTACTTGTGAACTCCTTTGGCTCAAATCATTCCTTAGTGAGCTTGGCTTTTTCTTATCAACTCCTCCTATTTTATGGTGTGATAATCTTGGTGCAACTTATCTTTCAGTTAATCCGGTCTTACATTCTCGCACCAAGCATGTAAAACTTAACTATCACTTTGTGTGTGATAGAGTAGCTGCAAAGGCACTTCAAACTGCATTTGTTTCAAGTAAAGATCAAATAGCAGATATCTTTACTAAACCACCATCCACTGTAGGGTTCAGTTTATTGAGATCAAGTCTCACCAATTCATCGGTGCGGCTTGATTCGAGGGGGGCTATTAAGGCAATCAGCCTCAAGGAAGAAGATGGCACAGACTCAACACCAAATGAATCTAAGGAAATGCTCCAGATAACAGAATTGGAATTCTCTAGAAAAATCTCTGACAACCAACCAATTAAAGCTTGACACATGTCCTGAGTCTAGAATATTTCCTGCTGTCAAAAACGTGTATATAAGAATGAGAATCCCTTGTAAATGTAAGTTGGAATATATGAAAAACATAGTCTAAAATTTTCAGTCCTTCTTTCTAGCATTTTCTCGAGCACCATGTGTGCATTATTTTCCTTCCTGGTTTCAATTCCTTTTCAAGCCCTAATTATGGCTTGAAACCACATCAAAGAGAAAGACAATGCAACATTGCGATCATTTATTTTGGAGCATTCCGTAATAGAATACCACTCGACAATTCAATCCAAAGAATGAGCTCAGCTCGAATCAATAACAATCCTAATCGTGGCTTGAAACCACAGCGGAGATAAAAACACTACAATCGTTTGTTTTGGAGCATTCCGTAAGAGAACACCAATTTCATAGCATATATGTTCTCATAACGTAATAGGGTACGTAGCTTGAGATGGAAACACCTTGGTGTGCTAAAGCTTCTAATTTTTTATTCACCTTCATCGTGCAAAATCATTGGCCGTGCGATCCATGATCAAACATTCCAGATACTTGAGAATAATAGAATTAGATGAAAGAGAAATATTTAATTCACAAAAAAATATTTATAAAAATAAACTTTTAAATTAACGTAACGAGGTGGAATGTCAAGTTTATAAAACTCAATTTATTGTAAAGAGTAATGCTACTCATCATCTCAATTGCCATCATTTTTTTTATCATCACATGATGTAGTATTAGATGATTGGAGATTATTTATTATATTTCACTTATGAACCTATCATCTAATGCCATAGCATGGAATGAAGATAAGATAATGAGAAAATAAATGATAAATAAATTTTTTCTATTGTGAAGTACACATGACGTATCACATCAAAATAATATGTAAATTAATAAGTTTATTTTTCTGAAATCCTTTTGTGAATCAAACAGTTCTCATTGATCAAACACAATGGAAATTATTTTGTAAAACATAATTTGCCCAACTTTGATACAAATGCCAAAATGGCACAGCGAGATCTATTACTTTCCTTTTGGAAATTCAGCGGCCAATTTAATTAACAGCTATGATAGACAAAAGTTTAATTTTTTTTTAAATATATTAATAGTATCAATTAGTTAAATTTATCTACAAATTATATTGACTTTTAAAAATTATTATTCTTTATCTTACATATTATGATTCATAATCTTATTATTATTTATTAATATAAAATACTTTAAATAATTAGATATATATTAACCTCACAAATTAATAACAACTACTTAAATGGCGAGCTTTCTACTTAGGAAAAATATAGTTGCAAGTACAATTATGCACTAATCTGTGCACCAATGTGATGTGATTGGTCAAAAAGTAGATTTTATTGAAAACAGTGTTAATTTAAATTTTAAGTATGAATAAATCAGTATTGGTACACAGATTAGTGCGCAACTGTACTTATATGTAGCAAAACTCTTCTACTTAAGCCTCAACCGCTAACACATTCTTATCCCCCCAGCTCAACAAGTTTATTTCGCTCTCTCACTTTTGGAAGGCCACTATCTTAGATGGAAAATTCCTCGTAGCTTCCAAGTCAATATTGTCAGGGTCCCCTATATATATATATATATATATATATATATATATATATATGAAAAATGGAAATAACCAAACCATTTATAGAAAATGCCATATGATTCAATTCAGGTATGGGTAAACTATGGACTTTATAAGTTTTCCGTTTCATTAAAATTAATTTTAATTTTTACATAATTACATACTCTAGTAAAATTTATAGTTTTCAACTGCGTGCTTGAGACCCACCATTGCACCCCACCATTACACGTTAAACCACAACTCTTTATAAGACATTAATACTACCCCAAGTGAAGAATGGATTGTATTTAATGTAGTACTGCAAAATTTATATATATATATATATATATGAGAAATACCTAACCACAACATAAAATTGTGAAAGAAGTTGTATTGTTTCTTTGCTGGTGATCTTCAATTTATCTATTTTTCTTTTTATTTTTGTTTCCCTGATCTCTTGAAATGTGGTTATAGTTTCAATCTCGTGCTTGTTAAAGTCTTTGCAGTCAATAGACAAGATTTTGCCAAACTTGGTTGATAGAAGTGATCAGATTTTGGCTACATTTGAATGTTAAGATGAGTTGAGTTTATTTATAAATAATATATTTTGTGGGTCCCATTGAGATAAATTGAACTTTTTTAAGTTGAGATGATTTTAACTTTTTAAATTAAAATATATAAAATAAGTTGAGATGAATTTAACATTTTTATGAAAAGTTTTAAAAAATAATAGATTCTATCAATAATTGATTTGAAATGAGTTTAAATGAGTTGAAATGTGATGATTTAAAACCTGACATTGGTCTTCCAAAAGGTGCAAAATTGCAAATCATAGTTAGGACATTATCTTCAAAAGCCCCCATGGGCTTATGGGGATCCCAAGTAGGAGGCTAGGTATTAATCCAGCCCAAAATGGAGGTTGCTCCGATCGGAGGTTACCGGTAATGAGAGAGGATGATGGCGACAGGGCAGGCTTTCTGGGCATGGGTAGCAGCTGGCATGGGCATGGGGACAAGTACGGGTAGCAGCTACTATGCAGTTAGTGGAGAGCATGGGACAATAATGGAAGAAAGTTGGGCACTCTCGTTCAGAAGCGTACCAGAGCATACAGTGCAGTTAGTGGGTTTGAGTAGTGGCATACAATGTTATTTTGTTTTTTTGTCTTTTCAGTTAGGGTTGTTAGTGGAGTTTTTACTCCCTTCTTGTTAGGTTAATGAATAAAAATTGAAATAGACAATTCTCTTTCCTCTTTTGGAAGAGTAGGGTAGTGAGTCCCTATACTCCTTTGGAGGATGAGGGTGGAGAATTTCCCTCCTCTTTTGGAGGGTGGGGGTGATATGGGTTGTTGTCTCACAGAAAAAGGGACACGGACACCTCTGTTTATACAGAGTCTCGCATCTTAGAAGGGCTATGTCTTTAGAGAGTTTTTGAAGTTTTTTTAGACAGTGTCCGATACAATGAAAGTTGTGTGCGGGTGAGTTTGTAACAGATGAGTAGTTGACTTTCAATCAGGGTTTGTACCCGGACTTATTGGTCACAACTGTAACTTCCTTCATTCATGAATTGAATTGAAGTCTATTTCAAAAAAAAAAAAGTCCTCCTTCGAGGTGTATTTTATGTTGTGGTAAGTTTGATTTTGTTTCAAGAAAGTTGAAATAAATATTATTTTTTACCTTAAATTTTGTTATTCCCAATCACATATATTGTTCAGCCATGTTTGTTTAATATTTGAACGATTCTTCTCATCTATGGCGATCATCATCAACCCTTATAGATGGAGTACCCAAACTTGTAAGATTCTCATGCTAGATTAGGTCTTTATTTTTTATCTACATATTTATAATAGTTTCGATATTTTTCATGAAGAGGTGCAATATTTGACGCATCATGATCAAGAGACAACCTTTTATAGGTAGGTCACATTAACTCTATTCATAGGCTTTTTTTTTTTTCTTTTCTTTTGGCTATTGATATTCACAATAGAAAATTAAACCAAGTGTCTTATAGCTTGTCGTTCTCCTATCCAATAATCAATAAATTTCACATAAAAAAGATCTATTTTTTAAGAGAAATTGTTATTATTCACTCATCAGAGAAACTTACATATATTCATGATCGGATACATTTTGGAATGTTTCCTTACCAAACATGATATCATAAACAAAAAAAATACGTTTGGAAATCCCCAGTACACTATTTCCTTTTGTGACTGGTTTGATCTTCACTATTTTTGATACTCACTACAGACAAACGTCCAAGAGGCAACACTCTCTACCTAAATAGAGACTCAACCTCACTCTTCATAGAAAGAGAGAACTCGACCTATAGTTAAAAGTTCAAGAGACGAACTCTTTTTTTATTTTAATTAACAATAAGGAAACTAAAATGGAAAGCAGTAAGATAGATGCAAAAAAGGACAGATTACAGTTTGGACCAACTGCGATAGACTTTGGAATCTGTGACAGCCAATGAAGGCAACACACTTGTCTCTTTTCAGCCACAAAAATTAAATATGAAAGGTTTGGTGGTGGCGAGTCATGTGATCTGGCGCATGTATCAAGAAGAGTTGCCAAAAGGGGTGGCACAAGAGGACCACGTGCAAGGTGGAGCATGAGAACCACACGCGGTAATTTTTGCAAAACCACCACTTTCATCGAAACGATTTTTAACCTATGAATCTACTTGTGCTGCATATGTCTCACGAGAGTTGTCAGAAAGCTCTAGATCTGTTTTTTTCAGCTTTGAAGAAAGCAAAATAAAACTAAGTAAAAGAAACATTAATAGATAAGGTGTGTAAATGGAGGAAGAAGTGAAGGAGAGGAAGGAGGAAAAGGAAGCCAAGACCTTTTCCCCCTTTGGTGAAAATCCAATCTAGAACCCGTGATTTTTTTTTTTTTTGAGAGAGAGAGAGGTGGAGGAGGCTCCTCTTATCAGAAGTTATTGATGTTGTTCTTTTCTAGTTCCGATAATATTGATGCTATGTGACTCACTCATAATTGAGTAGCACAAAGGCTATTCCAAGTGCAGAGGATGTCGCGTAATAATTAGAAATAAATTCCTAGATCTTCTCCTCAGGGAAAGCTTCTTAAACTCAAACTCGTTGAAAATGGTGAAAATCTTCACAAAGAAAAAATAAAGATGATGGTATGTGCAATGAATGGAAGAGTGCAACAAGAATGAAAAAGGGCACTAGTCATGGACTAGATTCATATTTTTAGATTTTTGAGTGTCGAATTGAAATGTAAAAGACTAAGAGATTAAACTAAAAGATTAATAAAACAAAGATAAGAATTAAACTAGATTATAAAGTAATTGACAAAATACGAATTGAAAATTGAGAAGTCCCAAAATCAAGATTCTAGGGTTCATCCTTGTATTCAAATCACAAATTCTCAAAATTAATCCATAGCAATTGTAATCACTATTAAATAAAAACTTAACGAAGCGAGAAAAATAAATAACACGAAGTAAAGTAATAACAAATAAATTGCTCAAGCTTCTAAGCCAAAAATCTCAAAAATATTCCATAAACTTTAAACTGAAATTAAATAACAAGTAGGGAATGAAAAGATCAAGCCAATTGAATGGAGATGAAGATTGGAAGCAGTGGAGGAGGCTGGGCTGTAGCAGCAATTGGACCCCTCAATGAACTCTTCAATATGCTACAGTGTGAGTGAGTGCTCCAGAAGAATTTATGTGTTGCTGTGTGAATAATTGCTCGAGAGAATCCCCCTTTGCGGAGCTGAGTGAAATGGAAGGAAAAAAATAAATTGTAAGTGTTGCTTGTAATCCAACAGTGTTTTTCAATCCAAAAAAATTCGGTCATGTGATGTAAAATCCCATATATATACCCTAACGGCGTAAAAAACCCTAGATCTGTAAAATACGATGTTCGCTCGAGCGGCATGTCGATCAGACATCAAGCGTCCAACTCTACCTTACTTCACTCGAGCAGCCAATGCCTCCGCTCGAGCGAACTCCTTACCCGCAACCCGCTTGAGCTCACTGTCGAGCGGCATTTGAGCATTTGAATCTGTCTGAATTTGCTCGAGCAACCAATGCCTCCGCTCGAGCAACCAATGCCTCCGCTCGAGCGACCAATGCCTCCACTCGAGCAATGTGGACCAGACTCCACAGTAATCAACAGTGGTAAAATTAAGCATAAATTCATGCTATTAATCAATTTAAATTACAACTTAGATTTATTCAACTTAATCATTTTTCCATAAAAAACCAATGATAATGTAATGAAAGAATTAAAATATATTGGTTCTAAATGTATTAAAATATGCAATAACTCAGCTCAATCACTATGCTAAGTACGTATGCGCTTGAAGACAAAATAGCCATGAATCCTATAAGGAATAGCATCAATTCAGCAAGTGGCACTAGCATGAGATGTCTCCAAGTATCAAGTCTAGAATCAAGCAAGATTAGTTGAGATGTATATAGTCAGCTTCCAAGCATATTTTTCTCCTTTATTGTCGCATTTTGTTAGTTGGTTTATTTCTATGTAGTTTCCTTATATAGTAGATTGTAATCAACTATATGACAGCTTATAAAGCATCTATATATGTGAATAATATACATCCTCTCTATCTCAACATGTGAGATAGTTTCTTCTCAAAATTTCTTTATAGTATCAAGAGCCACAACATGTAGAAAGAGAGGGTTTTTTTTTATTTTTTTATTCAGAAATGACTTTGTCATCATCTTTTGTGTCTTATGATAATTTAGATCCCTACCCATATTCTGTTTCACAAAATGTTTTAAACTATGTTTCTCTCAAACTTAATTCCAACAATTTTCTATTATGGAAAACCCAAATGTTAAATATCCTTAAGAGTTATGATCTTCAAGGTTTCATCATGGGTGAAATTCTTGCACCACCAGAAATTATTCTTGATGAATCCTCCATCTCTAAGCCAAATCCACTCTATCAGAAATGGAGAAGGTCTGATAGGTTGGTACAAGGTTGGCTAATAGCAACTCTTTCAGAAGAGGTTATAGGCATTGTTGTAGGTGTAAAAACAGCCTTCAAAGCCTGGAATGCTCTTGTTCAAGCATTTGCAGAGTATCTTCAGATCTAGGTCTTGCTCTTAAGCAAAGACTCACTTCCATCACCAAAGGATCTGATTCCTTAAGTGATGATTTGAGAAAATTCAAGACCATTTGTGATGAGCTTGCAGGTATTGGCAAGCCAGTTTTTTATCACAAAAAAGCCTTGGTGGCTCCTCAATGGTCTTCGCAAGGATTTTGAGGTCTTCACAGCCACAATGATGAGGCCCCCTGTAATGCCCCCAAATTCCGCTTGGGATTGAACGGACATTTGAAGCGTCGAGACATGCAACACAAGGTTACCTGCCCCCGTTCATGACAGATAAGATGCAATGTTCCTAACATGCAGGAACATTGCATCTAGCATTATGCAATATTCGCAGCGGATAATTTTTCTCTTTAGCAAAACTATGCACCAAACCAAAAATATCCCAAATACTTGAAACATATTTCATACATAAAGGCATACTAAAAAGCCGTGATCACCACACTAGTCTAAAATGGTTGTGATCAAAAGAATACTTGAGATACAACTCCAAAAGTACAAGTATTAACCTAAGTTAAATACTATACCATCATCAACATCGCACCGTGGCCTAGTCGACCGTATTCAGTTGGTCAGATTCCAATTCTCCTTTGGGTCCTGTAACAAGATCTACCATTCGGGGGGAATGGTAGTTGGGACTACCACAGTGAGATTTGATTACAAATCTCAGTAAGTTAACATAAAACTTATACACAGGTTAAAAATGCATGCATGGCAGTAAAAGCATAAATGCATAATTATAGTCATACATAAACATAGTATAACTTGACATATAGCATGACTTAACCAGAACTTAAGCGTGAACTGAACTTGACTTAACATGGCATGAACTTAAGCTTAAAACATAACATGAACAATCAACATAACATGAACGTGAAACATAACATGGACATGAACATAACATAACATGAACGTGAGCTTGAACGTATCATAAACGTGAACATAACATGATGTGAACATGAACTTGGAACATAACATGAACATGAACATAACATGTACGTGAGCATAACATAACATGAACTTGATCTGAAACTTGACTTAACATAAACTTGGAATCTTATTTAATTGTCTTGATTAATAACGTGCATTAATACGTACTCCACAGTTGTTGTGGCCCCACGTATTCAAGTAACATAAAACATAATACGTACTCCACAGTTGTTGTGGCCCCACGTATTCTACATGTCACAATTGCTGTGTCTCATGTAGTGTATGCTCCACAGTTGTTGTGGCCCCATACTTCATGCTCCACAGTTGTTGTGGCCCCATGAATTCACATAACATAAAATATAATACGTACTCCACAGTTGTTGTGGCCCCACGTATTCTACATGTCACAATTGCTGTGTCTCATGTAGTGTATGCTCCACAGTTGTTGTGGCCCCATACTTCATGTAACATAAAATATAATACGTACTCCACAGTTGTTGTGGCCCCACGCATTATAAGTAACATAAATATAATACGTACTCCACAGTTGTTGTGGCCCCACGCATTATAAGTAACATAACATAAATATAATACGTACTCCACAGTTGTTGTGGCCCCACGCATTATAAGTAACATAAATATAATACGTACTCCACAGTTGTTGTGGCCCCACGCATTATAAGTAACATAACATAAGATATAATACGTACTCCACAGTTGTTGTGGCCCCACGCATTATAAATAACATAACATAAATATAATACGTACTCCACAGTTGTTGTGGCCCCACGCATTATAAGTAACATAACATAAATATAATACGTACTCCACAGTTGTTGTGGCCCCACGCATTATAAGTAACATAAATATAATACGTACTCCACAGTTGTTGTGGCCCCACGCATTATAAGTAACATAACATAAGATATAATACGTACTCCACAGTTGTTGTGGCCCCACGCATTATAAATAACATAACATAAATATAATACGTACTCCACAGTTGTTGTGGCCCCACGCATTATAAGTAACATAACATAAATATAATACGTACTCCACAGTTGTTGTGGCCCCACGCATTATAAGTAACATAAATATAATACGTACTCCACAGTTGTTGTGGCCCCACGCATTATAAGTAACATAACATAAGATATAATACGTACTCCACAGTTGTTGTGGCCCCACGCATTATAAATAACATAACATAAATATAATACGTACTCCACAGTTGTTGTGGCCCCACGCATTATAAGTAACATAACATAAATATAATACGTACTCCACAGTTGTTGTGGCCCCACGCATTATAAGTAACATAAATATAATACGTACTCCACAGTTGTTGTGGCCCCACGCATTATAAGTAACATAACATAAAATATAATACGTACTCCACAGTTGTTGTGGCCCCACGCATTATAAATAACATAACATAAATATAATACGTACTCCACAGTTGTTGTGGCCCCACGCATTATAAGTAACATAAATATAATACGTACTCCACAGTTGTTGTGGCCCCACGCATTATAAGTAACATAAAATATAATACGTACTCCACAGTTGTTGTGGCCCCACGCATTATAAATAACATAAAATATAATACGTACTCCACAGTTGTTGTGGCCCCACGCATTATAAATAACATAAATATAATACGTACTCCACAGTTGTTGTGGCCCCACGCATTATTATAACATAACATGTCTTATCTTTCTTAATGCATGTGATATTATTTAATATCATATACTTTTCTAACATGGCGTATACTTGTAAATGGCATAATATGATTTAATCATAAACATTTCATGGCATACATGTATCATATGGCATACTTAACATGGCATACTTATAACATACATCATTGTATGACAGAAAAGATTATATAACAGATAATTATTCATGAGAGATTAAATCATACGTAACAGATAAACATGTAATGACATAGCATGACATGGCATATACGATAACATACATACATAAATTGTAGTTCTCTTACCCATCACACATACACAATAAACTGATAGTAAGTTAGAGGCTAACTTACCTCGATCGTCGCGTTCTATGAGAATAGAGCGCGAGACACGAGGAACTGCACAACAGCTGGAAGAGGAACACTCAAGTCCTTAAGATTTTCACTTCTGAACTCAATTGCCATATTGTAAGCACTTGCAACACCACGGCCAACTTGAGGTTTCACTATACTCGGAAGAGATAAATTGACTTCAGAAAGCCTTTGCACTAAAACAAGTTCATTAAAATTATCAATAACAACCAAACAAACAACTCATTTCTCAATCCATATACTCTTAGCCATAGTCAACCACAAGATGACACCAGTCATCCCGGACTATAATCCATATCATCACTGCTTCGGGACACTGTCATACAGTTTCCCAACATTACACCATACGCTCCACACTTCTCTGCTACGCCATTCAACCCTTCGTGACACGCCATCCGGTGTATCACGACTTAGTACAGAGTACACTCACGTGAACTCTCTTCCATTCACACTACAAAACCCATCACTGCGATACACGTCTCACGGTGCATCGCTACGCGACACGGAGTACGCGCTACGCGTACTTCCTTCGCTACAACACTCATCAACACGATGCACATCACACGATGCATCGCCATACCACACGGAGTACACTACATGCGTACTCCCTTCCTTCTACGACCCACATCACTACAGCGCATGTCGCGCGGCGCGTCGCTGCATTACACAGAATACGCTACACGCGTATTCTCTTCACACAACCCGCCGTATCACATCTACGGCATCCATCTCACGCCTATACTTCACAGCACAGTCCACAAAACTACAAAATCAAGCCTAACACTTCACAACCACACTTCGTTTCACAACTACGCAGCGAACTCCACAAACACTAACTACACAGTCTACAGCCAACCAAATCAACTATGTTAAACATAAATAACTAAAGATAGAGGGTTAAGACGAGAGAGATGTGATTCCTGTCGGGAAAGAATCCAAAACTGATAATTTTAACGGGCTGTTACACCCCCTATCCCTTCATACTCTAAGGTAGTAACATTACTTGAAAGCTATGTTGACAGGTATAAACTTGATGCCCCTTTCTGCATTAATGGTGTTCTATGGACAAAAGTCTTAAAAGAACAAGAAACAAAATGATTCCTTCACCTCCAAGGGATGAGGTTTTGCTCAAGGAAATTCAACTGGGTCCAAAGCACCAACTCAAGGCCAAACTTCAAACAATAACTCTCGACGTTTAAGCAACAACATACCTACACAGAGAAGAAATTGTTTGTAAAATCAGTCATAAAAGAAATTACACAGCCCTGAAGTGTTTCGATAGGTTTAATCATTCCTTTACACATGATAAATTTCCTAAAAGTTTTGTGTCAATGAAGTTTAAAGAACCAAAACAAGCCTCTTGGCATCCAGACACTAGAGCCACTAATCACATGATAGAAAATCAAGGTACTCTTCAATCGGTCACACCCTATACTAGTCATGATGGAATAATGGTTGGGAATGGAAAAAGTTTGCCTATTACTCATACTAGTCAAGTCATGATTGGTTCTGCTCAGTCTAAAATTTAGTTAAGCAATGTTCTTATGGTACCTGACATCAAGAAAGATTTGTTATCAGTCAGTAGGCTAACATCAAATTATCCTTTAAAGTTTGAGTTTGGTGGCAATGGTTTTGTGCTAAAGGATAGGATGACACTGAGGACAGTGGCCATAGGAAGGAACCTGAAGGGCCTATATGTTTTTAATGCTGCAGTGTGGACTTTTCCAGAAAGAAGAACTACTTTTCCTTTAGATTTTGAACAACAAATAAAGAGAGCTTGCACTTGAGGCTAGGACATCCAAACTCCACAATTCTTGATTATCTTTGTAATAATACATTTATTTCATTTGATTCTAAACAAAATTCCATTGGAGTTTGTACAAGTTGTCAAATGGGAAAAGCTACAAAATCGCCTTTTCTTCCTAGAGCACAATCTGTTAATGCTCCCTTCTCAAAGATGCAATCTGATTTCACTCCTACTCCTTCTAGAGAGAAATTCAGATTTTATGCTATTTTCATTGATGAGGGTACCAACTTTTCTTGGTTAATTCCCTTAAAGCATAAATTTGAACTGTGTTAAGCTTTTATTTAGTTTTACAAACTGGTTACTTGTCAATTTAATGCCAAAATACAAGTTTTTCAAAGTGATGGAGATGGTGAGTTTAATGACAAAAACCGTATCACTTATTTTCAAAATTGTGGCCTCATTCAACAATCTACCTGTCTAAAAACACCAAAACAAAATGGAAAAGCTAAGAGTAAACATCGAATCATAACAAATCTGGGCCTAACAAGGATGTTTCATGCTAAACTCCCAAACAGATTCTGGTTGGATTGTTTCTCAACTGTTGTGTTTCTTTTAAACAAGCTAGCCTCTTCTATGCTTAACATGGATTCCCCTTTCTTTAGACTCCATAACAAGCATCCAGATTATACAGCTCTAAGGGTACTTGGTTCTAGATGTTTTCACTATCTTGGAGACTATAGATCGAATAAATTGGAACCTAAGTCACTACCATGTGTTTTTATTGGATACAACAGCAAGCACAAGGACTACAAGGACTATATTTCAAGACATGTTCTCTTCAATGAGTCTGTCTTGCCATTCTCACAACCTACTTAGTTATATGCATCTTCTCCTGTTGAAGGAGATTTTTCAAGTTTTGAGGAACGTCACAATAATAGTCAGTCACCACCTTCTACATTTGCACCACCTACTGCAAGTTACCCTAAAAAATGATCTTGAACATGCTTTATCAAATCAACAAATCTCAAATAGTTTAACAACTTCATCTCACAATGCTTCTCAATCAGGATATCCATTATAGATTGGTTCCCCATTACAAATTGTTGCTGCTGAACTAGGGTTACAGGTTCTACCATTGCAACTTCAAATGCAAACCAGGGTCAGAAGTGGTATTCATAAGCCTAATCCAAGATATGCGAACTTGCATAATCTGGTGAAAATACCAATTGAGCCAAAAATCATAAAATCAGCAATGAATCATCTTGGATGGTCTACTACAATGGAAGAAGAATTGAGAACCCTTACTGAAAACAATACTTGGGAATTAGTTCCAAGAACACCTGGGATGAATGTCATTGGATGCAACTGAGTGTACAGGCTAAACTCAAAGCAAATAACACACTTGAATGACTCAAAGATCAGTTGGTTGCAAAGGGGTTCAATCAAGTGGATGGTGTGGATTTTTCAGAGACCTTATCTCCTGTTGTAAGGCCAACTACCATTAGAGTTGTTCTTACTCTTGCTACTGTTAACAATTGACCACTTCATCAACTAGATGTTAAGAATGCCTTCCTACATGGCTATCTTAACAAACCTATTTTTATGCACCAGCCTTCAGGATATATCAATAAGGATAATCCAATGCATGTATGAAAATTACAGAGAGCTTTGTATGGGGTTAAATAGGCCCTTAGAGCATGGTTTGATAGGCTAAGTGATTACCTCCTTCAACTTGGTTTTTACTTGAGTGTAGCAGATCCTAGTTTATTTGTTTCACACTCAGAAAATGGGGTGCTAATCCTACTACTTTACGTAGATGATATGATGGTGACAGGTGATAACCCACAAAGAATTCAGTGGTTAATTACACAGCTCAGTAATCAGTTCTTGATTAAAGACCTTGGTTTCCTTCATTATTTTCTAGGTATTGAGGTTTAAAAATGTGCTTCTAATCTGTTTCTATCACAACATACGTACATTGTGGACCTTCTCACTCGAGCCAGTATGCATGAGAGCAAGCCATTGTCAACTCCAATGCCCACAAAAGCACAATAGAAATCTAGTTCTTAGGAGTTATTTAATTATGTCAAAATATACATGAGTCTTGTGTGAGGTCTGTAGTACCTCAGTTTTACAAGACCTGATATTTCCTACAATGTGAACTATGTTCGCCAGTTTATGCAAGCTCCAACAATGGCCCATTTTCAGCTTGTAAAGAGAATCTTAAGATATCTACAAGGGACTGCAACTCTTGGTATCAGAATTCTGTCCAATAGCTCCCCTAATTTATATTGTTTTTCAAATGTAGATTGGGCAGGTTGCTCAGCTACACGAAGGTCTACAATAGGTTTTTGCACCTTTTTTGGAGGAACATGTATATCTTGGAGTACAAAGAGAGGGAGAATATAAGGAATAGCATCAAATCAGCAAGTGGCACTAACACGAGATGTCTCCAAGTATGAAGCCTAGAACCAAGCAAGATTAGTTGAGATGTATATAGTCAGCAGTCAAGCATATTTTTCTCCTTTATTGTAGCATTTTGTAAATTGCTTTATTTGTTTATAGTTTCCTTATATAGTAGATTGTAATAAGCTAGATCACAACTTGTAATGCATCTATATATGTGAATAACATACATGCTTTCTATCTCAACACGTGAGATAGTTTCATCTCAATATTTCTTTAAATCCATCTTAAAAAAAGATCTGTTATTTGATCTTTGGGACGTCCCTATCACATAATATTATGGAATATTACAACAAAACTTTCGATTCAAAAGTTAATACAAATAGCTAAACACATTACAAGTAAAAAGGAAAACTTTGGATTCACTCTCTAGGTCTACTTTTATTGTCCTAAACCATAACAGCATGATTTGCATATATACAAACACTGGCCAATGAGAAAGCACTGATCTACGTATGTGAAGAGAAGTTAAACAAAAATGCACTACAAAACTTATACTTGGATTTACTTCTTACGTTGACATTAAATTGTGCATTTTTCTATCCCAAATACATTAAGATACTATATTCAGTTTCAAATTTGAGAATTGTCAAGTTTGAATGATTTGAGCAGCTAGCCGAGAAAATTAAACTTACTGTCCAAAATGAGTTTTTATAGAGAGCATAAAATTGTCCAACTAGTCTAACATAATATTAAAGGAAACTTTCGAACAATATAGTATATACTGCTACAGTTTCCTTCGCAAACACTGAAAATGGAAAAAGCTACTTAGACCAAATAAGCTTAACAAAAAAATCAACTGTTTTTTTTTTTATTTGGACTTAATGGTTAGGAAAGTGAATATTGTTTTTTTTTTAAATGTTAAAATATATTTAAAATGTAATTGAAAGAAAAATTTAAAATCCAGAAAGTGCATTTGCACTTTGGTACAATGCGGGGACACCATTCTTGGTTTCCCTAGCATTGTCCCAATGAAAATATAATGCAATTATGCATATATGTAGCTTAGGAGCCTGCAACTTCTAAGAAATTAAAGCTAAAAAAAAAAATTGGAGAAAATTCAACACCAATATATAAGACACAAAAATAAGTGGCCTTTTTAAAAAAAAAAAAAATTTCAAATCTAGTTACAATGCTGTAGCTTCAAAAATAAAATCACCTTCTAATATGCAAAAGGAAAAATGATAGAAAAATGAAAGAAGATTAAATTTTTATGCAAAGCTCGAGCTTCAAACTACGAACATGCTAATTAAGGATAGGATGCCAGAAATAGACTATTACATGTTTCGTACACTTTTAGACTAGATTCCAGCAAATCAAGCCTGGGCCTTTATACCTGCACACTCAAGAAAACAGAGAAATGAGGACCCAAGGGGAGGCTGGGGACTCTTCGATACTTAAGTCAGTATATCTCCTTAGTAGTTTTTGCAAGAGCTTAGAGAGTCTTCTTTGTACTTGGGGATTGGTTTTTATACAAGGTTTCTAGGGTGACATCCCATACCTAGCCTTAGGCACTTATGTCACTTCGGCTGTTGTTTGGTCTGAATCTGTCAATGCGGTGTTGCTCCTAGGGTGGCACCATTAATGCGGCGTGGCTCCTTGACTAGATTTTAGCCTGTGAGTGATCATTGTAGAGTCTCTCCATACCTTATGTCAGGAGATCAAGGATCCTCCACATCACTTTTCCATCTGCCTGTACACGTTCCGAAGGACTAAGTGTCATTCTGGAGTGTCAGGGCAGTTGTAACAGCCCGCTAGAAATTTAACAGTGGAATTTCTATAGACTTTAGAAACCTCGTGAATACCCCATAAGTTTTCACGAATTAATCAACCGCACAGGTTTTAGTTTGTCAACATAATCAGTGTTATCACTCACTATGGTGCCAGAAATACGATTTTAATTATTTGAGATAGTTAGAAGTGTCAGATTACATTATAGTTTATGCCGCTAGACTCAATAGAATATTTAGGATTTTCTCGCCCAATAACTCATTTTCATAATTTCGGACGAAACGACTGTTCGAAACTGTGAATTTATTTATAAGGGCACTTCAGGGTTGAGTTTTGGTAAACGGTTTTTACTGTAGGTTAATATGAATATTTATGATTTTTCAGTATTAAGTTTATTGTGCATTTTTTGGAGTGAATAGTAACCTCGATAAGCGTACTAAGTGCAGTATTTTCAAAATCACAGTGTGGAATGTCCAATTTAGGTTAGAGAAGTTTTATTTGGACATTTGGCAAGATCTTAGTCACACATAATGGATAGTATTAGATACTTGGCATAAAGAGGAACCATTAGATGGATTTGTGAAGGAAATCAAGGTGTAAGATCATGCCACCTAAGCAAAACATTTTTCATCTGATCAACCAAATTGAGCCAGATCAAAGAGGGTTTCAACCCTAGTGAAACCCTAAATGGTTGGAATCCAATTGAAACCTCAAAAGCTTGGTTGAAACCGAAAACCAAAACGGTTTCCCCAAACCCTAAATTGGCCTTCAAACCCTTTTTGATCCAATTTCTAGCATTGTGTTTAATCACTTGATTAAATCACTTCTACATGCTATTAATTTCTCAAATTCTTGTTATGACATATCATTATCCAACCTTTTAAACCTTGAAAATTTGATTGGGCCAAGAAAAATTGGATTTGGGCTTGATAGTATCTCAAACCCTAACCAAACCCCCTTTAAACCCCAAATTGAAGCCCACTTGGTTGAGGCCCACCAAGGCCCACGAATTTGGCCACCTTGGCAAGGCTTCTTGAAGAAGTTTCCTCCCCCACATGGCAGACCATTCACTGCCCTTGCCTGCACCCAAAAGTGCCTTGATGAGATGCAGAAACCCACCCCATCAACCTCCACACCTCATAGCTTTAGCAGGCAGTCCTTTGCCCCCCACTATTCTTCACTTTATGTCACATAGCCACCTCCAATCAAGGGTCATTAAGGTCCATATCTTCCCCCTACAGAAGTATTGAGTCGTTCAAGACACACTTACTTCACTTTCATCACTTCTTCACCCCGTTTTTAGAGAGAAACCCAAAAGAGTTTTCTCGGGCAAATTTCTGGGTCTTATTGCGTGGAGATTTTCGAACATTTGTATGTATTTTTACACGATGACTCCTTCATAAAAGTTGTTCCTATTTGAATCTAGTTTCCATATATATATTATTAGTATCATTCCATGGTCATTTTGTTGGTCAAAATTATTTTTAACCATGGAAAGGTCATTCTGGGCGTGAATCTGGAGAGTATGTTATGTTTTGGAGTTTTTGACCAAGCTAATGGACATATCTTGGTCCGAAAATTTTATGGAGTGTTCTTAGCATGTGTTTAAGAGTGTTCATTGAGGTTTTTTTGCATGACTAAGGCTTTTGATGATAGATTTTCTTACACTACAAGAAAATAAGCTTTTCCCAGCGTTTTTTTAATTGCTGCAAATAAAATTGCTGTATATGATACTTATTTCCAATGATTTTTATATCGCTCCTGATAATCTAATTATAAGTGAAAGGAATAAGGTATTTATTTTATTGCAACGACTTCGAATATTATAGCGGCAACTATTGGTGCTGTAGATCAAAAATATTTAGCTTAGCGATTTATTACTTCGGGAAAAAGTGAGGCGCCAAACTGAACCGTACTTTACTTTATTTCCCCCATCACTTTTCCCCCCAAACAAATCCAAGAAACTCCCCAAATCATTCCCCCGACCCATGTACTAGAAGACGAATCTCAGGAGCGATTCTCTGCAAATCCATGGTAATTTCCATCGGTGCAAACGCTCGGCTTGAAGGCCTCACAACACACCCACATCGACGGACTTCTCTGCATTTTCGGGGTTGAATTTTCCCACCCCCTTCTCTGCATTCTCTGCATTTTCGGAGTCTCACGAAGCACACAACTCTGCATTTTCACCACAGGCTTTCATGTAAATTTGATCCAGTGAAGACCCTTCAAAGACTTTGGGTGTTCAAGTGCCAGAAACTTCGGCTGGGAACTCACGGTGTTGGGTTCATTTTGGGGAATCAACCGGCATATTCTTCTCGGGGACAGGTTTTATTAGCAAGGTAAAATTTTTACTTCTCCCCTTAAGTCGAATAAAAGCTCCCCCTTCATGCATTTTTATGTTCTTCGAACCTTGCCTGATTGCTTGCACAATAGATTTCTGGAACTGTCAATCCGATTCCCATCTTCTTCCTTTTGCACCCAATGGCTTGTTTTTGTTGTGTACGTGGTGGTCTATTTTGTGGGTATGAGCATAATTACAAATTTCTGCCACCTATTCTAGCTAAAAACAGAGGCTTTTCTAGAGAAAATGCATGGCCCTTTTCCGTAGCTAGAATATATATGTTAACAAATTAAGATAGTGAAGGCTGGAAAGTATGGACACAGCAGCTCATTTTTCTGTGTCCTACATGGAAATGTCCCAATGCTTGTCTGTTTTGAGTAGGATGAGCTGAAGGGTGTGTGCAAGGTAGCACAAGGTGGATAAATATATAATATAGGATATGCATACAATGTATAAACTGGAAGCTGATGTATTAAGGTCGGGCAGAGAAATGCATGTAGTAAGGCATAAAAGCCTACGTCCACAAACTGTGGTAGAAGATTTTTGGGTAGAAATCCACTAGTTTGGGTTATTTTACAGGACTGTAGAAATCCACTAATAATTCACAATTGTACAATGTGTTGTTCCAATTCATTGCGCTGTTAGTTATGGAGGAATATGGTATTAATGAATTGTGAATTATTAATGTTTTATGTTCATTTGATGATTATTTTTTTGTTTTCAAGATGATAGATAATAACTATAAATTTATTTATTACCTATAAAAAGTATAGATTTACGTATAAAAAAAATTATACGAAGTATAAACTTTACATATATATATAGATATGCATATATTGAGTAATCCTGAAATGCTATATTATGTACACACTCTTACCTTTGTTTCTGTTCTAGTATCTAAACCAAAATCACCATTGGAATTGAATTCAAAAGTTTGCTTTTCACTTGAAAACTTCAAGGTTACACATGACAAACTTTTAGGCTGGTTAGCAAAACAAATATGAGGCTGGTTTAATGTATACGTAATTAGTGGCTTGTTTTCACGTAGCACTTAGAAGGGAATTAATTAAACAGAATCCAGAGTGATGCGAAAGAGTTGTGATTAAAATACCATATCTATACAGATTTATAGCACATTATAAATCTGTGACTGATATATATTTACACCAAATATATGTATGTTGGATTTCTTATCTGTACATCCATCTATGAATATATCTAAATATATATGTGATCATGACTTAATCAGCGTGCACATTTGGTTGTCTAGTGTGGAGAAATTATATGGTTTTGACTTCAATGCCTCATGCTTTAATACTTTAAGATCATAAATTTATATATATATATATATATATCTATATATGGTGACAAACACATATTGTTGTTAATTTCCAGGGTAGTTAAAGCCTTGAAGAGTTGACAATATTCAGTTGTTATTGGTGGCCATATTGACTCTTGGTCGGTTTAGACTTTATTCAGAATTTAACCAGCTATCAAAATTCGAAATGCATTCTTGCAGCATTTTCAATCTATTTATATATATATATATAAAATAACTTCATACTAAATATATAATAGACTGACATGTAAAATTACTTACTAATTATTTTTTTCCATAACTCCAGGTGAATCCTCTATCTTTTTGGTACAAGTCTTCCAAATAGATATATAAATATCTTGGTTTTCCTCCATTTCTTTGTTTGAAATGCAATTACATTAGCAGATATATAGTGACTAGTGTTCTACTCAAAGGCAATTAGGCTACTATATATATATATATATATATTCTTCTTGAGAATATATATACAGTGTATCACTCAAATTCAATTAGGTTGTTTGAGGTCTAATCATTGATGAAAAGACTACCCATTTATGCTGACCTCGCTGTATTAAGGCTAAACACTCTGCTGAACTGCATGCTATTCAATGCATAAGGACAAATCTAAGGACATTTTGTTATTCAATGCATAAAATACCCATTCGTTTACTGATTTGCAAACTGCATGCATTGCTGATTGGTATTAGATATAGTTAGTCAAATCTGCCAATCATATATGCATTATATGGAGCCATATTGAACATCACTTATTCAGAAGAATAAGTGAATATTTGTTGTAATGGATCTGTATCGTATGAATTATTTGTTTATCTATAACTTTTACTCCATAGGTTCTACAAGTACAAAGTAAAATGTTACAGATAATTTGGAAAGTCAAAACTATTCTTGTTTTAGTACTAATGTAACAACATCGATCATATTATAAACTGGACTCAACATGTAAGTTTCTTGTTGTAAAGATTGCAATATATATCTTCGACTTTTTCAAAGAAAAAAAGCGAGAGCCGGAAAATGAATGAGATTTTTAAATTTCTTCCAACCGCAACCTCTCCCAAAAAAAGAAAAAAAAAATAAAAGACAAAACAAACTATATGTGGAATCTCATGAATTGCACGAGATTAGAGTCATGACATTGTCAGGCTCCAATTTCTCTTTTATTGTTTTACAATCACTTCCCAACCACAAGGAATTATTAGCATGAAACAAATGGATCCAATCTAGTACTATATCAAATGGCCATTCCTACTCTATTGAGCATGGCCATTCTTCAAGAGGTGACGCAGAAAAATCACTGGATGCTGTGAATTCAATCAAAATTATATGGGACATTAGCATTCAATATAAAGGATCTGTAGTCTTATTGTTAAAACAATAAGGATTGACAGTTGTCTGTTTGACTTCATGCTCTTTTCACTTTCTATTGAAGATTTGTTATACTAATCTGTTGGTGTTGTGTCTTTCCAGAAAACTCATATACATGTATGCCTCTATTTCTATTTTTTGTCTCTCTCATAAGTCACACTAACCATTTTTTATCTCGTTCATTTTATGTTATTTTTTCTTTTGTCAAATGTAAGAGAATAGTGTTAGATTTGAAGATATATAATGCCTTAGAATCTGTAACATCTTTTAACAGCTTCCCACAGATGGACTAAACCATATAAACCAATTATAGAAACAAAGTCGAAAAGTTGATAAATAGTTGACCACCGAGTAGCAACTTCCACATTCTCTCCAGATTAATTTAGGCCACTTTTAGAAATATTTGATCAATGCCTCCGGAATTGAATCTCTTCTTCTTCAAAGCAGAAAATAATGAAGATGGTGTTTTAGATTAATTCCCCAATTACAGGTGAGAGTAAGAGTGAGAGTCCTGTAGGGATTGAATTGCATAATCTTTCTTTTATTCTTTGTTTGCTATTTTGCTGTATCATGTTCTGTGCACTTGAGGTGAGGAATATATGGTTGCATAAGAAATACCTGTTGTTTTTTTTAAAACAGAATTTATTAGCCTGTCCTAGATCTAGTTTGTTGGTCTTCTCATGTTTCTTTGCTTTTTAGGTCACTTTTACTAATATTGTATTTTTGGTATTTTATAAACAAAATACTAAAATAATAATTAAGATCATGGCCAGTGAAACTTTCAAACACGAGGGTATGCCCATATAGGAAGAGATTATTAAAGAATGAATGAAAAAGGAAAGGGAATAAGATTTCATAAGAAGATGCTTCTTTTTCTTTTTGTCTTTTAAAAAAGGGAGGAAAAAAACTAAAACAAGCACTCATCCTCCACCCACTTTGGAATTTATGTTCAGACTGATTTGTGACACCCCGTTTTTACGTGTATTTTCACTGAAGAAATATTTTAATTTAATTAATTTTATAGTGCTTGTATTTTAAATAATTGGATTTTAATTAGTTTTTATTCGCTGTTGAATTGAAATTGCTGCTTAATTTATTTTAGCTTGTTTTTGGATTTAAAATTTAATAGTTGGTTTTCACTAGTTATTTTTTATAAATATTTTAGTTTTGCGACGTGTTTAAAATATTTTCTTAGTTTTATTGCTTTTAATGTTCTTTTTTTTTAATCAGTCGTTGGACTTCCGAAGTGAGGACTGGACCTCATTTATTTTCCTTCATCTTTTTCTTTTCCTTTTCTTTTATCTTCTTTTTCCCTTTTCTTCCCTTTTTTCTTTCTTTCTTTCTTTTTTTTCTTTTTCTCCTTCCCGTTCAGCTCTCACTCCCGCGTCTCTCTCTTTCTTTCTCTCTCTCCTCACCCACGGCGTCACCGCCCCAAGCACCCAGCCCCTTGCCGTCCGGCCACCGTGGTCGACACCACCCCCACCAAAACTCTCCCCTCCCTCCGGTGAACCACCCCACTGATTTCCAGTCCCAACCGGCCGGCCGTTTAGCCGGAAAACCTTCATCAAGCCACACGGTTTTTGCCCCGATTCGCCGCCGTCGCTCCACCTCCGGCCACCACCTCTTCACCACTTCATCACCGGCTCCTTGCCGTCCTAACCCACCCATCCCCGGCCTCAAACGGTCACCGGAGCGGCTCCCACGAGCTCAACTCCGATTTGCACGTTTTTTACTTCAACCGGCGGTTTCGCTGCCACCCACGGCCCAAACTCGTTTCCACTAGCTTCATAAACCTCCCTAGACCATTCCCTATCAATTTGGGGTCTTGGTTCGTCCCCATTCAAAAGTGGGTATTTTGCGACCCACGGGAACAGTGCATTTGCACTGTTACGTTGCTTTCGCATCACCGTTTGCTTCGCGCCGAACCTTCTAAAAATCCTTTTTAGCGCTGTAAGTATTTTCCCAAGCTTCGTTTTAGATTTAATATATTATTGCCTTTACAATAATTTATTTGGTTGGTTTGCTGATTCCGGACTGAGTCCGAGGAGTTCGGGGGTCGGCTGGATGGAGGATGGAGTTGCTTGAATTGTTGTTTTATGATTGGTTGTATTTGTCGAACATTGAGTTTGCATTTACGTGGTGTGTACATGTGCATTTTATTTTAATTGGAAAAATTCCTGTTTTATTGGCTTAAATCGATTTTTGGGTGCGTGTGTCTCACGAGCCCAAGCCGGGATGGGTTATTATCTCGGTGGAGCTCCTCTGGTCACTCGGGAGCGTAAAATACTGAGTGACTTCCCCTGAGTTGTCGTTGGACGACGGGAGCGGGACTAGGGGGTGCTTGGCTACGTACGCGCGAGAGGCGCGGAACCAAACATCGCCCTACTCACTGACTCCGTGGCCCCTCTGCTGGCGGGGGCTAGAGGATGCTTGGCTACGTACGCGCGAGAGGCGCGGAACCGGGCATCGCTTGATATGAAGCCAGGGCTTGCGGATGACCCCTAGGGGAGGTCATGGTGCATTCGATTAAGGAAAAATATGTAAATGATGGTTTGAGTTTGGTTTTAGGCCATTATGTGAGATAATGGCGAGATATGTTTTAAAGGAAAGGTTTTGGGCCAAATGGGACTTTTGGCGTGTGTGGGAAAAAATATGGTTTTGGGGACATGTGCATTGGGCATAATTCATGCATTTTGTTGGGTTTTAATACGTTTATATCTTGCGTTGTTTGGGTTTTACTTACCTGCGGTACCATTTTTGGTACCGTAGTTTTTGATGCAGATCTTGATGATGAGGAGGCGACTCCGCCGGAGGAGTAGCTGGATGATCTTTAATTATTATATGTTTGGCGATGTTTTTATTAATATGTATTTGGTTTCGAAATGATGTCGAACTTGTAATATTTTAGTATGTATGTTTTGGAAACTGGTTTGTATTTAACTGAGAAAAATTCTGGTACTTAGTTTTACGACTTATCTAACCGCTGCGTGTTTTTATTTGTACACATTTTGCTCGTGCACACACTTTTGGCACTTGGCGAGGGGATGCGTGACCCGTGTTGTCTTCATCCCGACGTCTCGACTTCCACGTGGCTGTATGCGGGAGTTGGGGGCGTCACAGGTGGTATCAGAGCTGTTTGGCTCTGGGTAAAACCACATGTCCCTTAGGAGCGGTACCAAAATGTTTTTTTTAAAGTGGTGTTTTAAAGAGTTTGTTTTATTTGGAGCTTGTTCTTGTTTTTAATTATCCTATATATATATATTTGTGTGTGTGCTTGTTTTATCGTTGGTTGGTTTGTTTTTATGTTGATTGTTTTATCCGATGTTTAAACGGGGTCGAAGGTTGTGTTTTGGCAGGAAAATGGTGAGACCACGGAGGCCTTCTGGGGAACCTCAGGATGAGTTGCCGAGAGGCGATGGGAATTTCGCCATGGCTCGAGCGCTAAATCGTTTGACAGAATATTTACAACGAGGCGAGCAAAGTAGAGAGGCTCAAACCAATGAATTAAACAGACTGACTGAATACCTGCAGCGTGGGGAACAAAGTAGAGCGGTGCAGGCCGGGTGCACTTATGAGCGCTTCTTAGCTTACCGTACCCCTGCTTTTACAGGAGACGAAGATCCACTTAGAGCTGGGAAGTGGATCAGAGATATAGAGAAAACTTTTGAAGTTTGTGGCTGCACGGAGGCACAACAAGTGCTCTATGCAAGTTATTTGTTGCAAGGTACTGCTTCCGAATGGTGGGAGACGAAAAGAGAAATGCTGATGCTAGAATTGGGATCCTTCGCCGCAGTGACTTGGGAGCGGTTTAAAAAGGAATTTAATGATCGGTTCTTTCCTGCACATGTGAGGCGGCAAAAAGATAGAGAATTTTCTAGCCTGGTTCAAGGAAATATGACAGTAGAGCAATATGCCCGAAAATTTGTGGAGTTTGGGCGATTTGCTCCTCATCTGATAGCCTCGGAGGAGATGCAAGCTGAGCGCTTCCAAGAGGGTCTGCGACCCGAGATACGCCGGATGGTGGTTTGCCTCCGGATTACTGTCTTCCAAGAGTTGGTTGATTTGGCTATCATTGCAGAGCAAGAAATTAATTTGAGCATGGGCTCCCCTACCAGTCAGAAAAGGCGGAGCTTTACTGGAGAAGGAAGTAACTCTGGCTCACCTCAGAAATTCATACAGCGGACCGGGGCTCGACCACAAGCAGCCTCAGAAGTCCGTATAGGAGGTCGGATGCCCGTTTGCAGAAGGTGCAATAGAGCCCATGAAGGGGAGTGTTGGCAAAGTGGTAGGATCCAGTGTTATCGCTGTGGCCAAGAGGGACATTTAGCTCGCGTGTGTCCTAATAGAGTTCAATAGAGCTGTGAAGGACAACGTGGTGGAAGGACTAATCAGAGGCAAGTAGCGCAAGCTCGGGTATATGCTGTTACCCCAGGGGAGGTGGATGATGAGGCACCAGTGACCCACGATGCTGGAGTGATTACAGGTATGGTTCTAAACTAATTTCTGGATTTGATGTTTGGTTTGGTTTGGTTTTTCTTTATTTTGGATTTCATGGGTATGTGTGGTTGGTTCAGGAAGGGTGCGGTTGTATGATTTTTATGCTTGCACATTATTTGATTCGGGTGCATCTCAGTCATTTGTGTCTTCTACGTTCGCACGGATATGTAATTTGGTTACGGGACCCCTACCAAAATCATTAGTAGTGAGTCTTCCAAATGGTGAAATGGTTTGTTGTTCTAAAGTTGCATTGGGTTGTCCCTTGGATTTTGGTGGAAGGACACTTGATGCCGATTTAGTTGTATTCAAGTTGTTGGGATTTGATATTATTCTCGGCATGGATTGGTTGTATCGGTATTGTGCAAGTATTAATTGTAGAAGCCGTGTAATCAGCTTTCAACTCCCAGATGGTGATTATCTAGAGTTTATGGGGAGTAAATTAAAAGAAAAGCCGATGGTTATATCGGCAATTCAAGCGAAGAGAGATATTGCTTGTGGAGCGGACGCCTTTTTGGTTCAAGTGGTGTCTACGCCAATTGGGAAAAAGTCTTTAGCAGATATTCCAGTTGTAGAAGAATTTCCCGATGTGTTTGTAGATGATTTGCCGGGGTTACCTCCAGTCCGTGAGTTGGAGTTCGTAATTGATTTGGAACCTGGAGCGGCTCCTGTCCATAAAGCCCCTTACCGTATGGCACCAGCTGAGCTGAAGGAGTTGAAAGTCCAGTTGCAAGAGTTGGTAGACAAGGGATTTATCCAGCCAAGCACGTCGCCTTGGGGTGCACCAGTTTTATTTGTTAAAAAGAAAGATGGCACTCTTAGAATGTGTATTGATTATCGGGAACTTAATAAAGTGACCATCAAGAATAAGTATCCTCTCCCAAGAATTGACGATTTATTTGATCAGCTTCAAGGAGCAGCTATCTTTTCGAAGATTGACTTGAGATCAGGATATTATCAGCTGCGAATAAGAGATAGAGATATACCCAAGACTGCTTTTCGATCAAGATACGGGCATTATGAATTTAAAGTGATGCCTTTTGGGTTGGCTAATGCCCCCGCAGCTTTCATGGATCTGATGAATCGGGTTTTTCGGCCTTACTTGGATTCTTTTGTGGTGGTCTTCATTGATGATATTTTAATTTATTCTCAGGATATTGAAGAGCATGCTTATCACCTTCGCTTAGTGCTTGGGAAGTTACAAGAGCACCAACTGTATGCGAAGCTTAGCAAATGTGAGTTTTGGCTGGAAGAAGTTAAATTTCTCGGGCATGTAATTTCCCGAGACGGTGTAGCAGTTGATCCCAGTAAGGTGGAAGCTATTTTATCATGGCAGCGTCCTTCGACTGTGCGCGAGATTAGAAGTTTCTTGGGACTTGCTGGATACTATAGAAGATTTGTGGAGGGATTTTCCCGTTTATCCGGACCTCTCACCGCTTTGACGAGGAAGAATGCAGAGTTTGTTTGGTCAGACAAGTGCGAGAGGAGTTTCCAGGAATTGAAGAACAGATTGACAACTGCGCCAGTATTAGCACTTCCAGAACCACATAAGCCGTTTGTAGTTTTTAGTGATGCATCTAAATTTGGTTTGGGATGTGTTCTCATGCAAGAAGGACGGGTTGTGGCTTATGCGTCTCGTCAACTGAAAGACCACGAGAAGAATTACCCGACACATGATTTAGAATTGGCTGCAATAGTATTTGCTCTTAAGATTTGGCGACACTATTTATATGGGGCTGTTTGCGAAGTCTACACCGATCACAAGAGTCTAAAACATTTATTTTCTCAGAAGAATCTCAACATGAGACAAAGGCGATGGTTAGAGCTAATAAGTGATTATCAGTGTGAGATTAAATACCATCCAGGAAAAGCAAATGTAGTTGCTGATGCCTTGAGCCGAAAGTCACACTTAGAGGATGAGGCTGAATCTTCTGGAATGGATTCGATACTTTGCGGGATGAGAAGGCTCCTCATTGGAAGTTCGCACCAGGAGGAAGTGATATCTTCAATTCTTGACATTCAAGTAGTTGATTTTGAAGAATTGAAGACTCTACAAAGAAAAGATCCGAAGCTTTTGGACATTAGAAAAAGAGTCAGAAAATCTAGAGGGCCATTGCACTACAGTTTGGATAAAGATGGGATTCTTCGATTCCGAGATCGTAGAGTAATTCCTAAGGACTCAGAATTTAAGGAGCGAATTATGGCCGAGGCTCACGCGGCTCCCTATTCCGTTCATCCGAGTAGCACAAAAATGTATCGGGACTTAAAGAAAAAATTTTGGTGGGAAGGAATGAAGAGGGACATTGCCTTGTATATTGAGAGATGTGACACTTGTCATCAAGTCAAGGCCGAACACCAAAGACCAGCAGGTTTGCTTCAGCCTCTTCCTATTCCTGAATGGAAATGGGATGACATCACCATGGATTTTGTAGTGGGCTTGCCGAGGACTCCCAGTGGAAAGAACTCAATTTGGGTGATTGTTGATCGACTGACTAAGTGTGTTCATTTCTTACCGGTCAATAATACGGATTCTCTGGGAAAATTGACTCAAATGTATGTAAAAGAAATAGTGAGATTACACGGGATACCAAAGAGCATAGTGTCGGATCGGGATCCAAGGTTCACCTCCCATTTCTGGAAGAGTTTACAGGCGGCTCTAGGTACTAAATTAAAGTTTAGTACTGCTTATCACCCCCAGACGGATGGCCAATCAGAGCGCACCATTCAAACTCTTGAAGATATGTTGCGAGCGTGTGCTATGGAATTTCAGGGGAGTTGCGAAAATCATGTGCCACTCATAGAATTCGCTTATAATAACAGCTTCCATGCATCCATCCAAATGGCTCCTTATGAAGCTCTGTATGGTAGAAAATGTAGATCACCCTTATGCTGGGATGAAGTAGGGGAGAAGAAAATAATTGGGCCCGAAATAATTCAGGAAATGCAAAATCAGATTCAGATTATAAAAGACAAGTTGGCTGCAGCGCAAAGTCGTCAGAAGAGTTACGCGGATACCAGGAGGAGAGAACTGTCTTTCGAAGAAGGCGATTGGGTTTACCTCAAGGTCTCTCCCATGAAAAGAGTTAAGCGTTTTGGGAAGAAGAAGAAGCTGGATCCGAGATATGTTGGACCTTTTCAGATCTTGGAGAAAATAGGGTCCGTCGCTTATCGAGTTGCATTGCCGGAATATTTTGGGGATATTCACGATGTCTTCCATGTCTCATCTTTGAAGAAGAGTTTTGGACAACAAGAGCCCCGCTTTATCGACCCAAAGTGTATGCAACTGCAACCTGATCTTACTTATGAAGTTGTACTGACGCAGATCATGGATTGGAAAGAGCAGCAGTTGAGGTCCAAGACAATACCTCTGGTGAAGGTGGCTTGGGGAGATCCGTTGGCTCAAGATTTCTCCTAGGAGAGAGAAGCGGATATGAGGGAGCAGTATCCGTATTTGTTCGGGTAATCAGCGGTATGTTCCTTAAACTTGGTCTAAGTGGAACTTTATGGATTGCTTTAGTTTTGGTGGTTGAGCTTGCAAATTTCGAGGACGAAATTTATTTTAAGGGGGGGAGGATGTGACACCCCGTTTTTACGTGTATTTTCACTGAAGAAATATTTTAATTTAATTAATTTTATAGTGCTTGTATTTTAAATAATTGAATTTTAATTAGTTTTTATTCGCTTTTGAATTTAAATTGCTGCTTAATTTATTTTAGCTTGTTTTTTATTTAAAATTTAATAGTTTGTTTTCACTAGTTATTTTTTATAAATATTTTAGCTTTGCGACGTGTTTAAAATATTTTCTTAGTTTTATTGCTTTTAATGTTCGTTTTTTTAATCAGTCGTTGGACTTCCGAAGTGAGGACTGGACCTCATTTATTTTCCTTCATCTTTTTCTTTTCCTTTTCTTTTATCTTCTTTTTCCCTTTTCTTCCCTTTTTTCTTTCTTTCTTTCTTTTTTTTTCTTTTTCTCCTTCCCGTTCAGCTCTCACTCCCGCGTCTCTCTCTTTCTTTCTCTCTCTCTCCTCACCCACGGCGTCACCGCCCCAAGCACCCAGCCCCTTGCCGTCCGGCCACCGTGGTCGACACCACCCCCACCAAAACTCTCCCCTCCCTCCGGTGAACCACCCCACCGATTTCCAGCCCCAACCGGCTGGCCGTTTAGCCGGAAAACCTCCATCAAGCCACACGGTTTTTGCCTCGATTCGCTGCCGTCGCTCCACCTCCGGCCACCACCTCTTCACCACTTCATCACCGGCTCCTTGCCGGCCTAACCCACCCATCCCCGGCCTCAAACGGTCACCGGAGCGGCTCCCACGAGCTCAACTCCGATTTGCACATTTTTTACTTCAACCGGCGTTTTCGCCGCCACCCACGGCCCAAACTCATTTCCACTAGCTTCATAAACCTCCCTAGACCATTCCCTATCAATTTGGGGTCTTGGTTCGTCCCCGTTCAAAAGTGGGTATTTTGCGACCCACAGGAACAGTGCATTTGCATTGTTACGTTGCTTTCGCATCGCCGTTTGCTTCACGCCGAACCTTCTAAAAATCCTTTTTAGCGCTGTAAGTATTTTCCCAAGCTTCGTTTTAGATTTAATATATCTTGCATTGGGCATAATTCATGCATTTTGTTGGGTTTTAATACATTTATATCTTGCGTTGTTTGGGTTTTACTTACCTGCGGTACCATTTTTGGTACCGTAGATTTTGATGCAGATCTTGATGATGAGGAGGCTGAGCCTGAGGAGGCGACTCCGCCGGAGGAGTAGCTGGATGATCTTTAATTATTATATGTTTGGCGATGTTTTTATTAATATGTATTTGGTTTCGAAATGATGTCGAACTTGTAATATTTTAGTATGTATGTTTTGGAAACTGGTTTGTATTTAACTGAGAAAAATTCTGGTACTTAGTTTTACGACTTATCTAACCGCTGCGTGTTTTTATTTGTACACATTTTGCTCATGCACACACTTTTGGCACTTGGCGAGGGGATGCGTGACCCGTGTTGTCTTCATCCCGACGTCTCGACTTCCACGTGGCTGTATGCGGGAGTTGGGGGCGTCCCATGATTAATCTCTAATTACACAAAGGAGTGGATCTCTGACATAATAAAGTGGATTAAATGCCCGATGATACTGGGACACCCATCAACTTGGAGATCCCTCAACTTCAAATGGCATCTCTATATTTAAATCTTGAACATATCCAATATGTTATTAGACTCTCTGAACCTTAAAAGTTCACAAAATAGAAACTCCAGTTCAACAAGAAAACTATATGCTCTAGAAGGTAAATCTATCCACTCAAAGAGAGCTCCTTAACTTTGAAGGATATTCTACTTTTTGTATATAACTTATGTTCCAATCAAACAACTCCTCTCGCAAAAACCCAAGCCCATCTACCAACTGGATGCTTCTGCTTGCTCGGTACATTTCCTTCTGAAAAGCAACACCTGCTGAACTGCAAAGATGCAATCACATGATACTTACTTACCATCATTATCTAACACACCGACCAGAATGATCAGCTAAAATCCATTGCGCAGCTAGCAATAAGTTAGATAGCCTGATCCCCTACATTGGTGTTTTTGCCCTGGGATGCATACATATGCTGCAACTTGACCTTCTGACAATGGTTATGATGATATTCATTTCTTATTTATACTTTGGTGTTCCTACCAAGTTATAAATAAGAAACATGTAGGGGTAGTGCTGATATGATGTTATATACTAGTGCTCCATATTATGATATATTTGATATAGATCTTTGTGGGCTTGTTCTGGTAGTGAGTATGTATAATCCTACCATCATTATTGGGTCTGTTTTCCAGCATGAACAGTTGTACACTTGGCAGATTTCTCTTAAGGTAAGCGTGGAGGTTTAATGTATTTCATAACCTCCTCCTGAGACTACGTCAGAATTTAAACATAACAGGAAAATTTATAACACTACTTATATGTTAACATTGAGTGTGTGTCCTTGTTTGGGTGAACTGCATTAGTTGTAATGAATAGAGGCACGATGTATGATTATGAAACCTATGTTATATAATTTGAGAATTTCCTCTATACATCAAGCCATATCAACCCCCCGACATGAGGAGACAGTTTACTATATTCCAACACCGGTGAGTGCTATTTTCCTCCAAATCTTGTTATGCTCCACATGCTAGTTACTTCTATGCCCTACCTTATGATAATTTTAACTTCATAAGCAAAACCACTCATTCATGTTATTTTTATTAGATGGACAAAAGCTGGATGACTTTGGGTGATAGACTTCTATCACCTGCTTACGCTGAAGGGGTTAAGAATTTCCTGACAATGGCACAAAACCATGCCAATGGAAGTGATCGCATTCGGTGTCCCTGCCGTATATGCTGTAATAATCTCTTCTTGCCACTACTTGAGGTGGAGTCTCACTTGTTCATAAAAGGGATAGATCCAAATTACACCCAGTGGATATTTCATGGGGAGGAGGAAACACTCCCCACCATTGACGATGATGTTCAACCCGGGGTTGAAAGTGGAGATGTGTACATTGATGACATCGACTGTATGTTAGACGACATACGGGCAGCCACATTTGGAGATGCCCCTCAAGCCAACACTACCTCACCAACTCACTCAGCAATACCACAGTCCTTCCTGAACTCAACTTTTGATCAACTATTAGAGGATGCCCGACGTCCTCTTTTCGAGGGCTGCACAAATTTCTCTAAGCTCTCTTTCGTTGTGAAGTTGTTACACATTAAATCACTTGATGGGTGGTCAATCAAGTCTTTCGATATGCTCCTAACCCTTTTGCGGGCAGCCTTTCCTAACGTTGATTTGCCACAATCATATGAGGAGGCAAGGACATTGGAGCGAGGTTTGGGTTTCACGTACCACAAAATTCATGCATGCCCCAATGACTGCATCTTATTTTGGAAGGAAAATGCTAATCTTAACGAGTGCCCTATCTGTAAGGCTTCAAGATGGATGCCAAATTCACACGGGTCACGAGTGATCCCTTAAAAAGTGCTGAGGCATTTTCCTTTGAAGCCAAGATTGCAGCGTCTCTTTGTGTCAAGCAAAATAGCATGTGACATGAGATGGCATAAAGAGCAGCGGGTTAACGATGAGACTAGTATGAGACATCCTGTTGACTCTGAGTCCTGGAAGACATTTGATCAATCTCATCCTAGATTTGCTAGGGATGCTCGCAATGTTAGGCTCGGTTTGGCAAGCGACAGATTTAATCCCTTCAATAATCTGGCTAAACCTTATAGCATTTGGCCAGTGATTCTTGTTCCGTATAACTTACCGTCGTGGTTATGTATGAAAGACGTGTTCTTCATGACATCCCTCATCATCCATGGCCCAAAATCACCAGGGAATGACATTGATTTTTATTTGCAACAGTTAATTGATGAGTTACTTGAACTTTGGGAACATGGTGTACCTACATATGATGCATCTACTAAGGAAATGTTCATGTTACATGCTGCATTATTGTGGACAATCAATGACTTTCCCGCCTATGGAAATCTATCTGGGTGGTCAACAAAAGGGAAAATGGCATTTCCGTCTTGCAATGCCAGTACAGATTCTAACTGGTTGAAGTATGGCAAAAAATATTGTTATATGGGACATCGACGCCTCTTACCGAGAGATCACATTTGGTGAACGAGAAAATGGTTGTTCAACGGTAAAGAAGATCTTTGCATGCCACCAACATTGGTTGAAGGAGCGGATCTTTTAACTCAATTACAAATGCTAGGTGATATTCAATTTGGAAAATCATGTAGAAAAAGGAAACGCACTGCTGAAGAGTTGAACTGGACAAAGAAAAGCATATTCTTCAAGTTGCCTTATTGGTCAACTTTGCGGCTTAGACATAATCTAGATGTTATGCATATTGAGAAGAATATTTCTGAGAACATATTGGGCACTTTTATGAACATTCCCGGCAAGACAAAAGATAACATTAATTCACGGGGTGACCTAGAGATCTTGGGCTTCCGAAAGGAATTACATTTGAAACGTGAAGGGGAACGTGTGACAATGCCACATGCATCATACACATTACATGGAGATGAAATGAATAAATTCGGTGAGTGGCTTGCTGAGGTTAAATATCCAGATGGGTTCGCTGCCAATATCACTCATTGTGTAAGTATACGTGATTCCAAAATCTCTGGGCTCAAAAGCCATGACCATCATGTTTTCTTTCAAACACTACTTCCTATTGCTGTGAGGGGGTTCTTAAAGAGGGATATTGCATTGGCGTTGACTGAACTTAGTAGTTTCTTCAAAGAGTTGTGTGCCCGAACACTAGATGTGAATCGTCTATCAAAGCTTCAACTTGATATTATCACCATTCTATGCAAACTTGAAATGATCTTCCCTCCATCTTTTTTCGATGTTATGGTCCACCAAGCTGTACACTTACCCCGTGAGGCCATTCTCGGAGGTCCAGTTTAATATCGGTGGATGTATCCGTTTGAGAGGTATCTCAGGAAATTCAAGCGGTATGTTAAGAATAAAGCGCGTCCAGAAGGTTCAATAGCTGAAGCTTGGGTTCATATCGAGTGTTTGACATTTTGCTCCATGTATCTCCAAGATGTTGAGACGAAGTTTAATCGACCAGATCGCAACATTGATTTGGTGGAAGAGGAGACTTTAGATGGGTTCAAAATTTTGTAGGGAACACTATGACAAATGCAAGGTGTCCAACCCAAATTCTATAGATCGCACGCAACAAACTGAGTTTCCAATTTGGTTCAAGCAACGTGTAAGGATTTTTGTTACTACTTAGCTACTTTGTGGTCTTTTTCCCAACCCTGTTATGACAATGTCACTGAAACTACAAGTTCACGATTTACCCTTATATGACTTGTAGGTTCAGGACCAGCGAAGCAACAATCCACTAGATGTCTCTCCAGATTTGTATGCGTTAGCTTGCGGTCCTGACCGTTGGTTGCATCATACACTGCTTGCATTATAAATGGTAAACGGTTCCATACGAAGTCTCGTGAACTTCGCCGACGTTCACAAAATTCTGGGGTGTTGGTAACTGGTGACCAAGATACTGATAATGTAGACTTTTATGGTGTTATAAACGATGTTGTGGAGTTACACTACATGGGAGGTCGTAGAGTGTACTTGTTCAGTTGTGATTGGTTTGATGTTGGTGATAAAAAATGAGGGGTACGAGTAGACGATCATTTAATTAGTCTCAATATGAATAGGACTTGGTATAAGGATGAACCATATGTCTTGGCATGCCAGGCTTCCCAGTGTTTTTACATTAGGGATCTAAGAGCGAAAGGGAACTGGTATGTTGTGCAAAAGTACAATAATAGGAATGTGTATGATATTCCACCAGTGCAGAGGGTTATAGACAGTTTTGATGTCGAATCGAGTGATGATGATGCCTATCAAGAGAATGAGTCTGGATATGACTATCCACTTTTGCATTGTGATGCATGTCCTGTGTCTACTCCACTTAGTAGGACTGATATAGAACCTACCCATATTGATGCACGAGACTAGATGGAGTCGGGTGGTGATGGTAGAAATTTAGCCGATTTTATTGATGATGGCATGGCTCTTTCTGGTTCTGGAGATGCTTATGGTGATTGGGAATATTCAGATGATGATGACCCATCCACAGAGGAAGAGTCTGCCTCAGAATAACCAACTGACAACATATTACATATTAGGTGAATTCTCATATTACATGTTTGAGTTTAATGCTTTTGACTTGATTTATTTAAACTCGAACAACTAGAATAAATTTTGATTTACGGTTAAGCTTCTTCGATACTCCTACATTGTTGATTGTTTAATGCGTTATCTTATTAGAGTGTGCGATTATATTTGTAAACTACAGTTAAGGTTATAGATTTCATACACTTTATTACTCCATCTCAGGTCGGGTGATTATAGGAAGAACAACTGTAGTTTAGTGTTCTAACTAAAACCGTTGCAATCCCATCTCCACATTAGGCGTCCAAGAGGAGCATGAACGGCCCAGGTAGATATGGTGGCTTTGGCAATTTTTTTTTGTTTTTTTGTAATAGTAGATATGATCCTAACATGAATGATATGTCGTTTAAATGCAGGCAAGCCAGTGGGAGCTAGTGGCCGAGGTCGGCCCAGAGGCCGAGGATTCCGTGGTAGAAGAATGGTGCCTTATTCATGTCGAGCCCAATGGCCACGCGGTGTTCGAATTAGTTCATATCATAGTCCAGGAGCAGTGGATGAGGCCAGCTCAGATGACTCTACCCAACCCCCAAGCCATCCGTGAGAGCCACCATGTGCGACCACAACACTGGAGGCCGAGCCTAACAGAGTCACCTCACCCAATATAAGGCCGGAGCCTAATAGAGTTCAAATTGGTATAGTTAAAATGTGTATGAATTTTATCATATTCAAAATATACATATCATTTAGTTGCATTATACTTTGTAAATTCCATCAGACCCTAACATCACATTATTGTTATCCAATTGATACAGGTGTGGATGCCCCCACGGATGCTAACAGAGTGATGCCTCTTAATATAGCGGCAGGGCCTCCTAGAGTTCAAATTGGTACAGTCCACATATGATGCGACATTTTTAGATATGTGCAAAATACCTATATGATGGTGTTACAATATATATCCCAAATTCCATCAGACCCTGACCAGACATTATTGTTATTATGTCATATAGGTGTGGGCATCCCCACAGAACCTGATCAAGTGACCTCACCCAATATAAAGGGAGAGCCTGCAGGAGTTCAAATCGGTAATGTTCACATATCCCATCTTTAAATACAAAATGAGTTAATATCATGGTGCTACAATAAAGTTTTAAATATCATCAGACTCCTAACCATACATTATTGTTAATTATGTAAATACAGGTGAGGACATCCCCACGGAGCCTGTAGTAAACCAGGCTCAGAGGAGACGTGGACGTGGGCCAGCCAAGTGCACTTAATTTGAAAAATTGAGGAAGCATGGAAAGGTGCTGCTGAAGATAAATAATGGAGAAACAGCACCATGTTGTTCAAACGCCAACATGTTTACAACACGATTAACATGGATAGTCAAACATCATTGTGACATGAGTTATCCAAGATGGAGTGATGTACCCCAAGCACATAAGGATGAGTTAATCGATCATGTTCGGGTAAGACTTTTCTACTTTCATGTCGGTAGGTTGAAAGTGGTTGTAGTATAATTGATTTGACAACTTTTTATGTGATTATATATGTAGGGAGATTTTGAACTTGATTGGGAATTGGAGAACCATCGATTGACGGTAACTACACAACTTCGGAAGCGATTTAATGCATTCCACCATGAATTACATAGGATATATTTATCATATGCCAGCCACGACGAAGCATTGGCTAACGGCTGTGTTTTGGTCAGCCCCTTGTTTGGGTTAAGCTATGTGGTAGATGGGGTACTGAGGCCTTCAAGGTATGCATCAAGGGTGGTGAATACAAAGGAAGCATTCTGTTGGTTAATGTATTGCTAGTAGATTTTCTGTTACTTTTTGCTAATATTCTGTTATGCTTGCATTTAATGGGTTTTTGATGGCAGGAAATATCTACTAAAAATCGGGAGAGTAGGAAGAAGCTGGTTATTAACCACACTGCAGGTCGCAAATCGTTTGTGCGGATTCTTGAAGAGAATGTATGCGGTTTAGGCTGTTTAACATTTGAAATAGCACAATTCCCTACTTCTAAATCGATAGATGCATTTTCACATAAGGACAATGCATCTTGTCCCTATACTTGTATAGCATTTATTTGATACTCTAATATATACCGGGATTAAGCTACCAATCCCGGTGTGGAAATATGTTGTGCCCGATTTCCTGATTGTGTTATATATACACATTCCATACACATGTAGAGGGCTGAATCGGCGAATTTGGTAGACTTATTCAAGGAAACCCACTGGTCAAAGAAGAAAAATCAATTTTTAACACTTACCACTGAAGACAAATATGTGAGTAAATTCGTAGAACCATTAATATTTGCTAACCGCATTGTTAGTTCTTTGTTATTTAATTGAATAAGGATAATCCTAATCTTAGCTCATCATTGTAGTTAATGGATTTATAATGTCATATTTCAGAAGGATATGGTTGCTTAGCTGGATACTCTAGAACCAGAGCAACGAACTGACAAAAGGGCAGCGGGTGTCTTCAGAGAAGTACTTGGTCATAGACCAGAGTATGCAAGAGGATTGGGAGAGATGGTAATCCCAGAGTCTACGAGACAACGCACATTGGCACGAGAGAAAGAGTACCTAGCTTTGATTGAGAAACATAAGAAAGATGCTGAATCTTCCAAGAGTGAGATGGAGACAATGAAGGCAAACATGCAGCTGCTGTTAGAGAGACAAGCAGAAACCGACCGCCTATTGAGGGCTTTCTTCGCTGCTAAGCCATCACTCAGTGAGTCTCAGCCAAGAGACTCAATGAGTGGGTTTTTGTGAGAAGACAAGGGAAAGTTTTTTGTGGCTTTTTGGGTGCATATTTTGTTGTTCCGATTATGGATTGACAATATATATATATCCAATGGAAGGCTATATGTATATGTTTTGTGGGAGCAAGCTGGGTTGGGTGAAGATAGTTTTTGGGCATTTTGAGATATCATAAATATATATATATATATGATAGTTTGGGCAACCAAGATGAGACGATATTATTCAATGTGGTATATATCCTACAGGTAAATATCTAAGCCATTTGTATGTTTATACTTTCCCGCCTATTGTAGTCTGGCATGCTTCCGGATCTTACATCATATTGAAGACATGTTCTAACTAATGGTAAACTTATGTTGGACTTGATGGTATTGTTGTACAGGATAATTCATACCATGTATATCCGTGGTATGAATGGGCCTGGGTCACTGCATGCAACTGCATTATACTTTTATTGGCTTGCTTGGAAAAAAAATCAATGAGACTTGGGACTGTGTGATGAGGCCCAAAACAATATGTATGTGGAAATTGCAGAAATTCAAAAGAGGCACGATCCATGAACTAGGTGATGTCTTCATTCCCCTCATTTTTTGATGTCACTGATAAGTTATCTGCATCCAAGAGCTGAACTTGGGAAAAATACATTTTAATAGAAAGACCTTAGCACTTAGGGTGATTATTATGGTCAGGTGTAATTCTGAAACAACTCCTATTTCACTTCAAATGTATAAAGTGGGTTAGTATTGTGAAAACAAATTTTCTGCCTTCGTGTAGCAATAATGCTTCTGCTGGCTTATGTTATGTTAGGTATGCAAACGCCTTTGATTTTGTGGATAAGCAAAAGTTTTGCTGGAATCAGATTTTTGGGAATAACATTGGTTTCAAAAATGTTTAAGTTATAATTTTTGCTTATAGGACTATGGAGCGACGGTTCAGATGTTAAAGAAGAGTTTGATATAGGTTTTGGGGCGCTGCTGTCAATTACCTTGAGGAAATTAGCTGGTAAATACCATTCCACATCCGTGCCATATTGTTAATCTGTTAGTGTCTTAAGCAGCATATGATTTTATACTCTTGTCAACCAATATAGTTCATAACACTAGAAAGGAAAATGAGAACTGTGTGGGAGGCATAAATTGTACCAAAGAATAAGATTGTAAATTGATTTATAAGGAGCAGCTTGGGAATGTTGGAGCCCTTATCTGTTGGATGGAAGATACACACGTTAAAGAATAAATAAATAAATAAACAACATGAAAAATTTCTAGTTTCAAGGCACTTCCTTTGGAAATCCACATGTTAAAACAGATGTTGCTATATGTAATGGAAAGGGTACCCAAAAACATTGGAATAGTTGTATACATAGGGTAGCTTTATCAAAAATCAGGTAGATATTGGAAAAGGTTGCTGCTATACTTCCAACCTTTTTCTCTAGTGTCTAATCTTACTGGGAATGAAATTTGGGGCTGAACTTGGTGTTTTCTGCTAGAGAAGTTATAGGGCATTGTAAGTGGGTTGGTTGTTTACCCCCACTTACAATGCAGTGCGTAATGTTTGATGTTGTGCATGGAAAAACAGTTGTTAGCTAGATTTTGGGGCACTATTACGTTATCTAGTGGCTTAGGAAGTCACACAGCTTCATATATTTGATAATCAGGCAAGAAAGTATAATGATGTGTCTAGTGTATACATGTGCTCAGTTTTTTTCCAGATTATGCATGAATGGTTACTGCTCTATCCATTCATCCTGAATTAGTTAATATGCTAAGTACATGAGTCTATTTTGTTTTAGAGGTTGAATCTAAAAGATGACTTTCTTCATACATGTAGAAGCATAAATAGGACTAGTCTCATAGGTGCATGCTTCCATACACAGGTTGTATTGATCACAGTAATATCTGTAACAAAGTTCAGGCCCATGCAACTTGTCATGTTTAAATCTGAAAGTTTGGAAAAGGCGTTTCTATGACTCATTATGATCCAAGTGATTACCTATCTTTTACTTCTTTACAGGACCTGTATGCAACATCTAAAAAGCCTCACAGAACTGTTCAATCAATTCTCCATAATTATTTCACATAATTATGCGGATGTCCTACCTTATAGCCCCTCATTGAAATGTTTTTAACCACTAGAGCTACTTGACCTTATAGCCCCTCTTGTACATGTCAGATGCAGGGGACCTTTAAACTACAATTCATGCTATCATGTGCAAGTGACTAGGTTATCAGCCACATTCAAATCCTTTAAGCATCCGAATTATAACTAGGGAAGTTAATAGTCTTTTAGGATACTGAGAGATTTTTAGAATTTGAGTATGAACAGAATGACGTGGTTTGGTCTGGAGAAAAATTGGGATGAAATGTTTATTTTCATCCCAGTTGAAACCCATTATGGAACATATTTTACAAGCTAAAATTATATTTAAGTGGTTGGCATGAGAATCCACTTAATTTTTTGAGCAAAGCTTAAACCAAGGATGAAGAATAAAGAACGAAGATAACATTACTTATTTTCTAGAATTATATAAGTAACAGTTGGCAACTCTGGCAATGCTTATGGAAAACAATCAAATCTTGGGGATCAACGTAAGAGGCGAGAAAAGGCCTGCTAATAGAAGTAATTGGCTAGGAAAGGCTTGGCAACAATACAAGAGGTGAATCATATATGGAAGGACCCTGCTACATCCACAAGTAACCAAGCCACCAAACATGCTATTTTTTTTTTCATACAAATATATATATTTTAAAATATATATTAAAAATTTACAATATCATTTAAAAACACTTCTTTAATGACTAAAAAAAAAAGCAGTAATGGCTTTAGTAAATGACTTTAATTTATATGTGAGATAATATAGAATATAGTATAAAAAACTAATATCAATCATGAAGAGTTATTGATATTAGTTTTTACATAAATAACTTATAGGCAGATAAGTATGGTAATGTGTAACCCACAATATATTTGGTGTAATGCTATATGTGTATCCATACATTTCTAATTGCTGAAGCTGGAAATGATAGTATGTATATAATGTGCTTTTTCTATGAATTACTGAGTTTCATGTACTGAAAATATTGTTTTTATGTTCCAAATAAATCGGACTTTGTCTGAATGATGTAGGTCATGAGAGGTATACATATGGTTTGTTCTATTTGAGGGTGCAGTGAAGTTGTGGATGTTCCAGCCGGCCACCAATGTGTCATCCAAAATGATTTCCACTTCCATAGCATCTGAACCAGTGGCAATGTGTGTTTATTGAGAGTGTGCCAAAGAAAGCAACCCAAGATGTATGCTTGACAGGATATATTAGCTGCTCCAAGACATAGTTCATGCACCAATGTCAATGTATTGATTACTAAAACAATTACTAGAATGTTGTAGTTGACTCATGAATTTATATAATTTGAAAGTGGTATGATATGGTTGTTAAATGCCAAGTATTTGGATGAATGAATGTTTTTGGTAGCGCATAGATATGTTGTATTTGAGAATATTGTGTTTGATCAAAGCAGGATTTGAATTAGTTACGTACCACAAGTCAGCTGAAAATTATGTATGGGGACTAAATATAGTAGAGTTTTCCCAGCGCTACTATATTCGCTGTAAAAAAATTTGCAAGCTGTGGACAATATTTCCAGCGCAAGAAGAAATGCTGCTGATAACCATATATTCGAAATTGCCTTTTATATTTGCAGCGCTCCCTAACACTGGGATAAATTTATTTGTAGCGTAAACCAACCGCTGTATATTTGCAGCGCATGAGTAAACGCTATGTATCAGGTATATGTGTTGAGCTACTTATATTGCAGCGCTGAATAACGCTGGAAATGATATTATTTGTGGCGTACAACTTAACCGCCACAAATAATGATAACTATTTGCAACATCATATGAAAACGCTACAATAACTAATTATTTATTTGCAGTGAATTAGATGTTATTTACGACATTTATATAACGCTGAAAATATTTTTAGCAGCGCTTTTCGTAACACGATATAAGCATAACTGGGGCGTTTTTTGAGTATCGCTCAATTAATTTATAAGTGAGTATACAATTGCGACTAACGTGCGGCGCAGTAAAAAACGCTACAAATAAATATTTACAGCGTTTTTTAAGGCTATTTGCGACTGTTTTTAGCGCTGGAAAAAACCATTTTCCTTGTAGTGTTAGATCTAGAAACTTGAAAACTGGAAATGGCAAAACAGTTTTTATTTGGAGAAAGTTTGAATATTTCAAGGTTTGATCTTACTCTAAAGGCTTTGATATTTTTATATGATGATCCTAGGTCTCTTATTTTCATGTTAGGATGTTATTTTGAAAATATTTAGTATTATTTTCAAAGATATGATTTTTCTATGCAAGAGGATTCCAGTTAGGCCTAAGATTTGATGTGTTTGGGTTAGATCTATGTTTTATTGATTTTTAGCCATGTGATTTCAAGTTTGATGGTTGGATCCTATTTAAGACACATTATTAAACCATGTGATACTTTATTTCAAAGATCTCACATTATTAAACCATTGATCAAGAGATTTATCAAAACTAGTTGAGGAAAATGTTTATGTTTTTGGACTAAGTGCAAAACCAAAAACTCCAAGTGTTATTTTGTGATTTTGGTGACTTTAGTTTGATGATTTAAAGCATGGTTTATGTTCGGATGATGTTATGAATATGTTGGAAGTAAGATTTGATTTTTTTGGAATTCTTGGAGATGTTTTGATTTAGGGTCAAAGCTTGTAATTAAGTGTTTGGATCTTTTTACAAAAAGTTTGGTGTTGATTATAAGCCTTTTCTAAATGGATGTTTTAAGTATGGTTTTAAACTTAGGATTGGAAGATGTTTGTTGCAAAATTTTGGTTTAAACATGTGTTTTGAAGTTAGAAGGATTTGCAACAAAAATCAAGAGAAATGGCCTATAGATGTTTCGGCCATAGTGAGCTTTCTATAGTTGTGTTGTATTTTAAATTTTTCTGAGTTGATATTTGAGTTTAGGACAAAATTTACATGAGGAATGTAAATTTTGGAAACTTTTAGAGTTAAGATGTGAAATCCTTAAGTTAGGGGTAAAATAGTCATTTTCCCACATGTAGAGGGTAAAATGGTAATTTTACCCTAAGTTAGCTTGTTTTCATGTTTCTAATTGTTAGTAATTAAATGTCTAACTTTTAGAATACCTTCTTACAGTTTATCGTGTTTCACGCTTTATTCTCGTAGAACGCGACGATCGAGGTAAGTTAGTTTCTAACTTACTCTCAGTTTATTGTGTATGTATGATGGTTAAGGGAACTACAATTTATGTATGTATGTTATCATATATGCCACGTCATTTCATGTTTATCTGTTATGCATGATTTATTCTGTCATGAATATTTATCTGTTACACAATCTATTCTGTCACGTATTGTTATATGTTATAAGTATGTCATGTTAAGTATGCCATATGTTACATGTATGTCATATCATGTAATATTCACCTTTGCAAGTATGTCTTGTTAAGTAAATAAGTCAGATCACGTTCAAGTTAAGTTATTCATGTCAATCACGACCCTAAGTGCTAAGATGGGGTAATATCCTAGTGAACTCCTTTGTTCACGCTGGAATGTCTAAATAGGTGTGAAATTCCCTGGGTTGACGAAGTACTGTCAACAGGTTGCGAATGGGGCCTAATTAGCTGGTCACCGGAGCGCGCCAGGCACTAACGCCGATGGTGCCATATTTTATTTTACGTGTATTCATGGGGGCCACAACAACTGTAGAGCATACACTACATGAGACACAACAATTGTGACACGTAGAATACGTGGGGCCACAACAACTGTGGAGTACGTATTAACGCATTCACAGCTGGTGCAGATACCTGTGTTTTGATGCGGTAATCGGTAGGGACACACAGCTCTAGGGGACCCGTGTAGCACCCATATGGTCACGTTATTAATCAAGTCAATTGAATAAGATTCCAAGTTCATGTCAAGAAGTTAAGAATAAGTAATCATGGTTAACCCCATGAGATAAGAATAAGTTTCAGATCAAGTCCACGTTAAGTCAAGTTTCAGATCAAGTTCATGTTATGTTATGTTATGCTCATGTACAAGTTATGCTCATGTTCACGTTAAGTTTCAAGTTCATTTTCATATCATATTATGTTCATGTTTATGATATGTTCAAGCTCACGTTTATCTCATGTTATGCTCAGATTTATGTTATGTTAAAGTTCATTTTTATGTTATGCATGTTCATGTTCATGCTATGTTTCAAGTCCATGTTATGTTTCAAGTTTCACGTTCATGTTATGTTTCTAGTCCATGTTATATTTTAAGCTCAAGTTCATATCATGTTAAGTCAAGTTTAGTTCACGTTTAAGTTCAGGTTATGTCATGCTATATGTCAAGTTATGTTATGCTTATTTATGACTTTATTTATGCATTTATGCTTTTACTGCCATGCATGCATCTTTAACCTGTGTGGGAGTTTCCTGTTAACTTACTGAGATTTGTAATCAAATCTCACCGTGGTAGTCCCAACTACCATTCCCCCCAAATGGTAGGTGATGTGTCAGGATCAGAGCATGGAGTAGACATTCGTAGACTGAAGGAGATTGACTAGACGCCGCAGACACGACGCGGAGCTTAAAGCTTCCATAGTTAGTTTTTGGACAGTATTCTGGCCTCGTTAGTCGAGTTACACGAGTTACTCGATGAACTTGCTCAATAGTTTATTTTGGTAATGTAAATATGGAGTTTGGTCTCCCATGTTTTTGAGGTTATAGTCTTCTAAGACTCATACTGAAATCGTGGATGTTTATTTTATTAAGTATGCTTGGATTACGATTTAACTATTTGGGATATTATAAGTTTGGTGCATAGTATTGCTCAAGAAAAAAAAAAAGATTATCCGCTGTGAATATTGCATAATGCTATATGCATGTTAGGAACATTACATCTTATATATCATGAACGGGAGCAGGTAACCATATATTGCATGTCCCGATGCTTCAGATGTCCGTTCAATCCTAAGCGGAATTTGAGGGCGTCACAGCAATGAGTCTCATCTATCCCAACCATTCATCTTTCCCGTATAAGCTTCATGTATTGATTTTGCTTATGGTCTGAGTACTCTGCAGAGGCCAAGTGACTTCTTTTAAAAAAGGGTTGTTGGGCCAGGTTAGGCTCTCCCCCTTCCCTCGAGGTCCCTAATGGGATTGTTACTTTGGCCTAGAGGAGGGAAAATCCCTTTACAGTTACCACGCCAATTCTTATTGGACTAGTCCGGTAGGAATTTATTCTTACCTTTATTTTCTTGTTCATATTTTCATGTGGTCACATTTATTAAACTTTCATGCCTTTGAGATGGGTGGTTGTTACTCTTCTCGGCTTTGTGGCACATCTTAGGTTCTTGGTGCTTGATTGTATCCATTTGGCTTTTCTGCCATTAATGGTGTCAGGAGATTGTTCCTCTCTAACTTTAGTGGCAAGTGCTCTGACAGTTGGATTTGGCACTTGATTGTGTCTGTTCAGTTCTACTAGCATTCATGGCATCAGGTGGCTCTTTCTCTCCACTTCACATCGTACAGTACGCACCACTGGATTTGTACTTTGTCTTGCTAGCCTTATGGGGTGTGTGTGCCCCCATGATTTGGGGTCCCAACTGTCACTGGGGCCTATTTAAACCATAACACCTTCATCATTTGGCACTACTTGCATTCCTTGCCCTCGTTTTTCCTCCTTCGAATCACTTGCATTTCTTTGCTTTCCTTTCTTCCACATGTTTATTGCCTCTTCTTCCTCTGTTTTCACATACCATGGCTCCCAAGAACTCTTCTCGTGTTGCTCCTAAGAGCTCCAACTATGTCAAGCCCTCCATTCCTCATGGGCGAACGTAGGTCTGGACCCTCTTGTGGTCCGTACCAAGTCTCAATAGTTTGACAGGTTCTCTTGGCAGCCGGTGATCACTCCAAGTGAGTTGGAGTCTCTGAATTCTACTTTCAAGATACCCGACATCTTGGAGTTCGAGGTGTCAGGCCCCCAAAAAGGAGTGGTGGACTTAGAAAGCTATGCCTTGTACCCAAGCATGTTCTCTAGTAGCCTTCGACTACCCTTTTGCATCCCGATTTGCAACATACTGGACTACCTACGTTTGGCCCTAGCACAACTCCTTCCAAATGTGTGGAGGATTTTGGTGTCCTACTATTTCATCTGGCAGTAGGTACTAGAGGAGGTGTGTTCAAAACATCCTGACCTAATTGCTTGCGACTTCCTTCTTACCCAAATCCTGACCTCTTGAGAAAAAACGGCAACAGGTGTAGCTTCTAGTCCATCCATGCATTGGCTCATCTAGAGCCATAGTACAATCGGGTGAAGGGGTGGAACCGGCATTTCTTTTTCCTACTAGGCAAAGGATGTGAGTTCCCAATTGGCTAGGTCAACATGCACGACTATCTCGTTCATGCCATTTGGGGAGTTGTCAGCAAGGATAAAAGCATTTTGCCGAGGCAACACCTGAGGAGGCGAGTTAGATCGAGATTGTCAAGGCCTAGGTGAAGGTGCACCCGAGAGATTTTTTTTCAAAGGCCTTGTTGGATGAGAGTAGCCTCTGGCGATACTTGGAACCCCTAGCCAATAAGGATTTTACCGATCAGACTAGATCGATGCAACCAACCATTCCTCATGTGTGTATGCGTTCCCCTAGACCTTTAGTCATGGGGAATGGGAAGAAGCCCATGAGGGATGTTACTGCTAAAAACAACTCTTACTCGACTCCATTGCCACCCTCCCTGGGGCAGTCTTTTACTCCTGTGCTCGTTCAGTGACTTAAGTCATCCTCCCGCCGGGGGTGGGGGGGGTGCGAGAGGCGAAGCCCTCCCCATCTCCCAAACCTGCATCTTCTTTTTCTCTTCCATGTAAGGTGGATGATGCTGAGGCCTTTTAGCAAGATTGGGTTGATGTTACATAGCCCGAGGGGCCCTTCCAATCCCTTTAGATGCTCCTTCTTCAACCCCACCGAGCAAGGCAAGGGGAATTGTGGAACTTTTACCGAGGAAGGAGTTTCTCTCCTTACGATTTTATGGAGTCCTTTTGGACCCTCCTACTCAGGAGTCCTAGATAGTGGTCCCATCTCTTGAGATTGATATCGAGATTATTCCGTCACCAGTGTCATAAGAACGTCTTGCTAGGGGTGTAGATTTTTTCGATTGGGTTTCTATCCCAGAGTCTCTCGTTGCTTATTCCCTTGAAGTTGAGGTTGTCTTGTCAAAAGCCATTTCTGAGGGGGTGGAGGTGATGAGGTCATGCTCGAGAGGGAAATAGTAAAAGCAATATCTTGGGCTGCTAGGGTTCGGGTTGATGCATCTGAAGTTGAGGCCGCAGTGGTGCTAGTTAAGGTTATAAAGCTTTGGCTGTTGTCGTTGATGTTGGGGCTTCATTGCCCTTCACTAGCACCAGCTTGACTTTTTGGTCCTGATGGTGTTAGTGGGGCCAACAAGATTGCAGCTATTTGGGACACTAGGGCCATATTGTCTTTTACTAACACCATCCTAGCCTTAGTTGCAACAGGAGCTGGTGCCGAGGTGGCAATAGGAGTGTCGGGGGAGACCAAGGCAGCTCTACGCTGACCTGGCATTGGTGTGTTGACTGTTAGTGAGGCTCTAGCTATTCCAATTGACCCAGGTCGAAGAGGATCCCAAGCATGCCGCTGAAGATGAATGTGAAGGTGAAGGTTGGGGTGGTCCATTCCCAGTGGAGTTCACGGGGTGAGTTGACACACTGGTGGCGATGGCACCTTGGTTGGGGATTACACTACCTCGAGGTCAACGATAGATGGGGCCTATTCTGAATCTAGCCAAGAGATGGCCGAGAAGCTCAAGGGGTTCTTTTCCAAGGTTGACTATTAACTTGTCGCATTCCTCTTTAAGTCTTGTTGGCATATTTTCTTTTGGTGCTGACTTGACAACTTTCCTGGCAATGTGCGGAGAGCTTAGCGGCTTTCATTGTGGGTACTCGGGAGGGGCTAGAAGGTGAGAACTTGGCACTCCGATCCTTGGCATGATTGACCTTGCACCATGCCAAGGGGGAGAGAAAGAGAGAGAAAAGAGGAGTTGGAGGAAGCCCTCATTAAGGTGCAACTTAGTTGCCAATGGAGGCAGAAGAGGATACTCCAACTCATCATTAGAAGGCCCAACTCAAGTCTGACCAGGCAAGGTCACGGGAGGAGGCCGGTTTCCATAGTCTCAAAGTGGATCTTTGTAGGGAAGCCGGGGACAATCTTCAAGACTCCCTCGATCACCAATTAGAGGAGTTAGATAGGCTCCGGGCTAAGAAATCAAGGCTGGTGAAACAATACGACTCTAATGCTCAGTTGTATAAATGGCTAGAGAGGAGATACAAGGAGCTTTCCAAGTCCTTAAAGAATAAGTTAGACTCTCTCAAGGCTGATTCACAGACGATGAAGGAGTTAGAGGGTGAGAATGCCTTGGCCCGTGCTGGAGTCACAGCCGATCGAATGATAGCTTCTCCAACAATGAAGGAGTCACAGCCGATCGAATGATAGCTCCTCCAACAATGAAGAAGTCACAACCGATCGAATGATAGCTTCTCGTGAAGAAACTATCAAGTACCTTCATTCTCGCCTGGATCATGTTGAGGCTGCTATCCTTCAGCTGCACGCCTAGTTTTCACAGGTTCGTTTGGTTCGTGATGATGGCTAGTCTTATGGCTATCTGGAAAGCTTGGAGAGGATGTAGGACCATGTGCTTGTTAACCCTCATAGTGACTTAAGGTCTCTGAAGCCAAAGGACCTACCTTCAAATCCAACAACGCTAAAGCAAAGTGCCTCAATAGGAAAGGACTTGATCCCAAGCACCCTCTCAGCCAACCTCGCCTGCTATACCCTGATTCTATTTTATATTCTTTGTATATCTTTTTATCTTTATATATCTCTTTTTCTCCATCTATATTTGTACTTGATAACAATGTTAATGAATTTGAGAGTATTTCTTTATCTTCACGTGCTTCGGGGAGTGTAACAGGCAAGAGCAGTTGGGTGAAGTTGGCGAGTAGAGGTCATGCCACCCATCTTTACTAGAATGGCCTGATTAGGCCTAAGCAGGAGACCCAAGTTTTCGGAGGCCAGTACATTTCAACAACCTGCCAATATTTTGTAGGTTCAGTGAGATGGGAGCTATTCAAAAGGATCAACACAAATAACAGTTAATTGTAATTGTAATTGTGGAGTTTGCAAACCTGGGTCATTTTGATGGGGGTGCCACGAAAGTTCAAGGTGCTTGCTTAGTTGACACCTCCTCGTTGGGGAGCTACATCCTGAGGTTAAAGTTACGCAGTTGAGATACTGGACCCACACTCTTCCTAGGAGAAGTTAGGATGCCTTAGGCTAACTCGCCTCTTTGGTTTTCCTTGAGAGGTAAGTTTTCGGACAACTGAGGAGCTGGTCCCACTTCGCCATGACGGGAGTCAGGGTGAGTTGTCCTTCTCTGCAAGAGGGAGAAGTCGCTCCAACTTAGTCTCTCATGGGGAGGTAAGCCGAGCAGTTTGAGATTGGACTCACTCATGCCTGTTGACATCACAGGGAAGGTAAGTGTCAAATAGGCTAACGATAATCTCACTCTTTAGCATGGCGGAGGTCGGGGTAATTTGTTGGGTAGTCGAGAGACCAAACTCGCTCTCTATCGCCAAAGGGATATAGCAGCCTGAAGACGTAACTCATCTCTTTCTGTCCCATGGGGAGGTAAGTTGTTGGGCAGTTTGAGACTGGACCTGCTCCCACCTGTTGACGCCTATGAGGAAGGTAAGTGTTGGGCAGCCAAAGGCTAAACCCGCTCTTCACCATAGGAGGGATAATGCAACCTTAAGACGTAACCCATCCCTTTGGGTCCCACGAGGAGGTAAGTTGATAGAAAACTAAGGAGCTGGGTCCGCTCTACACCTAATGGGGTCAAGGTAAGTTATCGGGCAACAAAGAGGCTAGAACCACTCTCCTCCTTGAGGGAGGTCAGGCCGCAAGGAGGGCTAGACCCTCCTATTGACCCTCATGAGGAGGTAAGTTGTTGGCCAGTTTAGGTGTGGACCCATTCTCACCCGTTGATATCATAGCGAAGGTAAGTTGTTGGCGATGGAGATTACATTCTTGGATAAGGGACTTGGAACATAGCTGTAGAGGCTGTTTTAGGGCGAGACACAATTAATTCCTAAAAAACCATACTTACATTGTTAGCCACGGTAATATAACTTACACATTTTACACTTTTCAACAACAAAACTTCCGTAGATGCTTAATGTTCCGGTGGTGTGGCAGCTTATTCCCTTAAGAGTCTCAAAGCTAGTAGGAGCTTGGGAGGTTGTTAGTGATAACCACGTAGGGGCCCTCCCATCGGGGACGCAGTTTCCTTCGTCTTAGGTGGTCATCCTTGTTTGCTTTAGCACCATGTCTTCTATCTTGAATGCTTTTGGTCATGCCCACTTGTTGAAATATCATTTAGCTCTCCTCTTATTGACCATCATCCTTATTTCTGCTTCAAGCCTAACCTACTCAAATAGGTCAAGTTGTTCTTCTAGTCACTCATTGTTGGAGTTTTGCTCGAAGTGTTGCACCTTATAAGTAGGGATCCTGACCTTGACGGGTGGTGTCACCTCATGTTCGTAGGTGAGAGTGAAGTGAGTCTCTTCCGTCAGAGTTCTCGCTGTGATCCAACATGCCCACAACACACCGGGGAGTTCTTCTGCCCAAGCCCTTTTCTTGTCATTGAGTTTCTTCTTGAGAATCCCCATCAACGCCTTATTGGTTGCTTTAACTTGCCCATTAGACTGTGGATATCCTATATATGAGTACCAAAATTTGATTCCCAGGTCCCTACACTACTCCCGGTAGTGGTTAGATTCAAACTGCCTTCCCTTGTTTGATATGATGATGCAGGGGATGCCGAATCTGCAGATGACCGTCCTCCATAAGAAATGGGTGATGTTGCTTGCTATGATTGTAGACAATGCTTCAACCTCTACCCACTTAGTGAAGTACTCTACCGTCACTACCACAAATTTTACTTCCCCTTTGCCTAGAGGGAGGAGGCCTACTAGGTCAACCCCTCATTGGGCAAACTGCCAAGGCGAGGTGATTGCTTTCAAATCCTCTGGTGGGCAATGATGTACTTTGGAGTACTCTTGACATTTCATACACTTCCAAACATATTCATCTACGTCTTGGAGGGCATGAGGCCAGTAGTACCCTGCCCTCATCACTTTTCTTGCCAACGCCTTTCCCCTAAAGTGGTTATTGCAAATTCCCTCGTGTACCTCTATAAACACGTACTGGACTTCTTCGAAAGAGACACACCTTAGGAGAGGTAAGGAGTAACCTCTCTTATACAAGACTCCCTCAAGTAGGGTGTAGCGTGCTACTTTGTTCCTGATCTTTCTAGCTTTCCATCTATTATTGGGTAGCTCATTGGTGTCTATATGGTTGATTATTTCCAACGCCCACTCCAGGGCTCCCGATTTTACCTTTACGACTTCAATCCCCACAGCAGGTACCTCAACAGTCCTAACCACCATTTGTTCTGGTAGAGGAGAATCTTCTTGCCAAGACTCTGCTTGTGCCAACTTGTCCACTTTTTGGTTCTCGGCCCTCGACACTTGTTGGATCTAAAAGTATTTAAAGTGGGCACGCTTGCCTACTATCAGCACTAAGTGCGTTCTCAATTTTTCTCTCTTCATAGCGAACTCTCCTCGTACCTGGTTGACTACTACCCAAGGATTGGGCCACACCACTATCTCTTTGAAGCCTAAACTCTTGGTGATCACCAAACCAAAGAACAATGCCAAGTACTCTTCCTTGTTGTCTGTGGTTTTAAATGCTACCTTAATAGCGAAATCATGCTCTTAACTCATATCTATAACATTATGCACCCCGACACCCCTTCCAAGCTTGCAGGATGAGCCATCAATGTAGACTTGCCAAGGCTTCATGAGAGGTACTTGTTTGGCTTCTTCTAGGAAGCGAGTGAATTCCGCCACAAAATCTGCCAACATCCTTTAATAGCATTTCAGGGTACTTATTCGATGTCAAACTCACTTAGCTCCACTGCCTAGTTTGTCAGGTGTCCCAAGGCATCTGGTCTTTCTATGATGTTCTTCAGGGAGGTTTTAGACAAAACCTTCACTAGGTGAGCTTGGAAATATGGGCAGAGTTGCTGGGTGGTTACCACTAAGGCGAAGGCGAGCATGTCCATGCTTGGATATCTAGCCTCTACTCCTCAGTATGCTTGGCTGGTGTAATACACGAGTTTTTGGATTTGTCTTGTGTCCCATACTAGGGCTGAGGAAGCTTAGTCACACTTGTCAGTCTCACTCATTATCCCATGTTCGTGCCTTTTGTAACACTTTGAAAAACGGTAGGCACTTGTCGATGGACTTTGATACAAATATGTTAAGGGCAGCTACCTGGCTAGTGAATTTCTACACTTCGTTGATGTTTCAAGGTAGGGCCATATAGAGTATGGCCTCCACCTTTTTTAGGTTAGCTTCTATTCCCCATTCTGAAACCAAGAAGCCTAGGAACTTCCCAGAGCCCACTTTGAAGGTACACTTCGCTGGGTTGAGTTTTATCTGGTATTGTCGTAATACTACAAAGGCCTTGTAGAGGTTGGCGAGGTGTTGTTCAAGAGCTCCACTTTTAACTTTCAAATCATCCACGTAGACCTCCATATTTCTCCATGTCTGACCATTAAAAATGCAGTTGACCAGCCACTAATAGGTGGGCCCACATTTTTTAATCCAATTGACATGGCCGAGTAGCAGTACAACCCATATCAGTGACAAATGAAGTCTTCTCCTCGTCATTAGGATGCATGCAAATTTGGTTGTACCTAGAGTAGGCGTCCATAAAGTTCAACATGCAGTGACCTGCAATGAAGTCAACGATTGGATTGATGTGAGGTTGTGGCAAGCTATGCTTTGGACACGCTTTATTCAAGTAGATGAAGTTGACACACATTCTCCATTTGTTGTTTGGCTTTTCACGAAAACAATGTTGGACAGCCAATCCAGATGATGTGCCTCCCGTATGAAACCTACCATGAGTAATCAGTCAATTTTTGTAGCGATGGCAGCATTCTTCTCAGCACTAAAGTTCCTACGCCTCTGCCTAAGCCCCTTGGCTTTCGAATCCACTCGCTGGTGGTGTTGCATTATTTTTGGGTCAATTCCAAGCATATTCTCATTATTCTGGTTGAATACATCTTGGTCTTTCATGAGGAGCAGATTAACTCCAGCTCATTCAACTCTACCATTTTGAGGGTTTGTTCATCTCAGATCTCTTTATCCAATGTAGCGTGTTCAGGCAGGGGTGGGAGAATCTGTTCATCACCCACGTGATGGACTACATGCACCCCGTTATCCTTTGGCTTCAATTCCTATACGTAACATTCTAGCTACAGAACTTGCTTGCCCTAAATTTTGCCTACTCCTTGGGAGGTTGTGAACTCATCTTTAGGTGATACGTCGACGTCACCACCCTCAAGCTGTTGAGCGTAGGCCTGCCAAGTATGGCGTTGTACTACAAGGGAGCTTTTACCACTATGAATTCAGCCATGTTTGAGGCCATATATAGGGCCTACCCTGCCAAGACATATAGTCTGATGATGCCTACTGGCTAGACCATATCCCCCAAGAAACCTTTGAATGGATCAATACCCATCCGGGTGAAGCCTTCCCAGAAAAGGATATTAGCAGAGCTGCCATTATTAATGAGGATCCTTTTAGTGGTGAAGTTAGCGACCAACATAGTTACCACTAGGGCATCATCATGAGGACCCCCTCCTCGTCATCCTTTCTAAAGGAGATGGTGGGCGATGGATCACGCCTCCTATGCTTGGTGGGACATTATCCAGCCAAGTACACCTCTTGATATCACTCTCGCCTGGCATGTGCCTTCCTGCCAAATGAGGTCTCCCCCGTAAGCGAACCCTCATTCAAGGAAATGCAATCTTGGGGTGGTGTTCAGGGGTGAGCCTAAGGTGGCCTCCATTTGGCTATTCTTCATCTTGAGCTTCCTTCCCTCTTAGGCCTATTGGGCCTTTCTACATTTCTTTCCCGCGACCTTATTTTTTGCTCCTGCTCTGGTCTCCGGCCAGGAGGGCACTGGGGTTGCAATTTCTCAATCTCCTCTCTCCCCTCCTTCAAGGAAATGCAATCTTCCTTGTTGCAGGTGGTGGATTGGTGGTAAGTGCAATAATAGCGATTATTACTTCTGTAGCGAGTGATGCCTGGTCGAATTCCAGGCCTCTCGTGGGGCCTTCTTCTCTTCTGTTGTCATCTACTATTTTCTCCATCTTTTCGCGGGCCTTACTGATGCCTAGCACCTTCCTCTTTTTATCTGCCTACTCTAGCTCTTTCTTCCTAGGCTCGGTCAAGGCCCAGAGTTTTTCCTCGACATTGATGAAGTTGTCAGCCTGATGCATAAACTCTCATAGTGTGGCAAGAGTTCTCTTGACTAATTCTGCCATGAACTGGGACCGAGGCAATACTCAGCCTAATAGTGTTTCCAAAGTTATTTTCTCATCTTCCCCTTGCTTGATCGTGAGGAGATATGCCAGGGAGGTCGTCTCCTCCTTCAGCTTGCCATAAACTGTGTGGAGAACAAGTGAGCCAACTCCTAGAAACTATCTATGGATTCGAGCGTTAGAAACCTGAACCATACTCTTGTTAGTGCCCTTAAAGTTAGTGAGAAGGCCTTGCAGGCTAGTTCTCCTAGAAAACCATGTAGAGTCATGTGGACTCTGAAGGTCTCTAAGTGTTCGAGGGGGTCCCTTATCCTGTCGTGCAGGTCCATGAGGGGAACTCAAAATTTGGGTGGTAGTGGCACGACGATCACCTCAGTGCTATAGGGCAAGCTAGTGTTAGTGAGCAACTGATCCACTAATAATGATGTACCCATCCTCTTCGCCATCTCTTTGTACTTCCCTTTAAGGTTTTCCTCCTTTCTTCCTTTGCATCACCTCATCCTCCTGCATTTCTAGACTCCACATGTTCGTTGTTGCTAGTTTCTGATTATCTTGTTCTCTTCTCGGAGGGTCTCTCCTTCAGTAGTCAACTTTCCCACCAATTGCAACATCATCGCAAGCCTCGCTTCTATGTTTGTTGATGTTTCTTCTTCTTGTCACTAAGTTGTCTGAGAATGGGCAAACATACGAAGGACAAATAAAGTCTATAGAGATCCCATAGACAGCTCCAATGTTAACATCATGTTTCATACGCTTTTAGGCTGGGTTCCAGCAACTCGAGCCTGGGCCCTTATACCTGCACACTCATGAAAAAAGAGAAAGGGAGAGTTGTGGGAAGGTCGAAGAGTCTCCGATGCTTAAGTCAATATATCTTCTTAGTAGTTTCTGTGAGAATGCGAGAGCTTAGAAAGTCTTCTCGTACTTGGGGGTCGGCTTTTATACGAGGTTTCTCGGGGGGGAGGGGGGACATCCCATACCTGGCCTTAAAGGGCTCATGTCACTTCAACTATTGTAACATTGTTTAGTCAAAATCTTTTAATGCGGTATGGCTTCTAGGATGGTGCCATTAATGTGGCCTGGAGTCCGGGTAGTGGCGCCTTTAATGTGGCATGGCTCCTTGACTAGACTTTAGCCTGTGAGTGATCATTGTCGAGTCTCTCCATACCTTCTATCAGGAGATCGAGGGTCCTCTGCATCTCTTGCCCACCTACCTGTATAGGTTCTCAAAGACTAGGTGTCATTGGGGAGTCTCAAGGCGGTGAGTCCCAATTGTCCTTATCATTCGTCTTTCCCAAGTGAGGGCTGCTTCATAGGTTGGCTTTGCTTACGAGCCAAGTACTCCACAAAGGCCCAGTGACTTCTTTTAGAGGAGGGTTATTCGGCCAGGTTGGGCTCTTCCCCTTCCCCCAAGTTCCCTCATGGGCTTGTTACTCGAGCCTAGTGGAGGGAGAATTTCCTTACACGCACAAAAACATATTGTTCTTCAATACACAACTCATATCTTCTTACATTAGAAGAACACAAATGCATACAACTCAATCATACACACACATACAGACAACATGAGCCACAAACATTATGACCCTTTATTACAAAAAGTATTTTGATTCATATTTATACATGTAATTAGCATATGAGTTCGCAATTAGTTGGCTTGCATTATGTTACTCTTGTAAAGAAGCTCTATGATTTACCCCTACACTCGACAACTAGTATAAAAGCAGAATTTCAGCTTTATATTGGATAGTTGGAAAATAATTCAGAAAGGGTCATTTCTTCCAAAATTTTCTTCTTGCTTTCATAACATGGTATTAGAGAGATTACTTTGTAAATTAACTATGGCTTCTTCCGATTCTGAATCCTCCTTGGTAGAAGATTCTACTAGTCCATTTTTCTTACAGAATAGAGACTCACCTAGATCGATGTTAGTTACTCAAGTGCTCATAGGAAAAAACTACCATACCTTGAGGATCAAATCAATGCAAATGACACTAATAGCTAAGAACAACCTACTAATGAAAAACGATTCCTCGTATATTGCTTGGAATCAGTGTAATAATATAATACTCTCTTGGATGATGAAATTTGTCTCAAAGGAGATTGCTGGAAGCATTGTCTATGCTACCACAGCTGATGGAAATGTGGCAAGATTTGAACCAATTTAAAGGTTTGTTTTTCCCAAAGCAATGGCCCAAGGGTATTTTAATTAGAAGATCAAATTTGCAAGATTCACCCTAGGAAGCCACAGAATCGAAAAGAAAAGATTGTTTGCTCTCATTGTGGTTTGTAGGGCTGACCACCTACCTTCGACTCCACCTCTGACAAATGCAAAATTTGATCCAACTTCGTTAAATCGGATTGGATGCCGAATTTGGGCTACAAAAATGGGCCATGCATGTTTTGGGCTTTTTTATGGGCTATGTTTTAAACAATGATCCAACCAATTATTTAACCCTAATTTTTGGGCCTAACCATTGAAAATGTCTTAAATATTTAAAGCCTACATAGCTTTTAATTTAAGCCGTTACTTTTCGGCTCATTCAATGGGCTCTATATGAAGCTCATGTTTTGGGCAAGTTTATAATTTTTTCAAACACTAAATATAATTGTTATTATTGATTATTAACAATTACTAATTTACTAGTGTCTAATTAAATGTCATTATAATACACTATTACATGTTATTATACTAGCATATTTCCTCACTTTACTAATTATATGTTACTATAATAGACTATTAATTAACTACTCAAGCATATTATTTCTATACTTTACTACGAGTGACAATAATACTTTGATGTGTACATATACTAGATTATTAGTCAATTGATATTATTGTACAAATATATTATTCTATATTAATTAACATATACTAGTATAGTATTAAATTTAACTACCTAAGTTCTAGACTCTTTATATGAGTATACATGATCAATATATACATAACAAATATTTTTATAAACTATGAACTTGAATATCAGAGTTAGAGGTATAATAAGTCGGAGGTGGATGTCAATGCAGAGTTTGAATCAGTCAAATGACAAATCCAACTCCGACTCCGAATAAAATAGTAAAAAACCTTTCGTCTTCATCTTCATTTTAATGAACATGTTCACCAAGCTGCCAATGTTTCTTATAATATCTTATCTCAAATTCAAAATTGTTCAAGTGAACTCATTCAATCTTATTCTAATGTTTTCTCTTCTTTATTTTCTTCCAACACTACTTTGACTTACTCTTGCAATTCTTGGATTACAGACACGGTGCCACTAACCACATAGTCCTCTCCATTACTTTCTTTAGTTCCATCACCATCATATCAATTACCTATGTTAAATTTACAAATGGAACTATAGTCAATGTGACCCATCTTAGTATTGTCAAACTCTCGAATGATCTCATTTTGACAGATGTTCTATTTGTACCCCCTTTTTCATATAAACTACTCTCGGTAAGCAAATTAACTAATTGGTAGAAATGTTGTTTCATTTTCTTAGTAAATTCATGTTTTATTCAAGGCCTAACTCCATGAAAGATGATTGGAAATTATAGAAGAGAAGCTGGTCTATATCTACTGCAACAACCCTATATTAGTGTCAAGAAAGCTACTTCTAATTTTAGTTATGTAAATTCTTTTTCAATTTCAGTATATGAACTTTGGCATAATCATTTAGGGCATCCTTCCTTGTCTAGATTGTCATTTCTAGCTAAATTTGTACCTAGTCTTTCTTTTTCGAGCAATAATGTTGATTATTGTCATGTATGTCGCTTAACTAAAATAAAAGGAGTATCTTTTCCTTGTAATTTATATGATGCTTCATTTCCATTCTAACTACTCCATTGTGACATATGGGTCCCTTTTCCATTCCAGCTCTTCATGGTTTTAGATATTTTTTTACAATAGATGATGATCATTCTCAATTAATATGGGTTTATCTTCTAAAATCTAAATCAGATGTTAGATTAGTTTTTATCTCCTTTATGACATGGTAGCCACACAATCTCAAAAAAAGATTCATTGTGTTGGAAGTGACAAAACTTTGGATGACATCATTTTTTAGCTCTAGAGGCATCATTCATCAAACCTAATGTTGAGACTCTTCAACAAAATTCTATTGTGGAACATAAACACCAAAATCTGCCTAATACAACAAGGCCTTGAGTTCAGCCCATCTAAAAGGGTCATAACACTAAAACGGGTTCAAAGATTTTACAAGATGACTACGTGGCAACGGGCTTTTAATGGCAACCTTTGTAATTATACTAACGTATGTTTGTACTTCTTTTGAAAGCTGAAGACCTCAAAGCAATTTAAAGTAGCATAGATTTATTCTAGAACTAGAGGGGTGTGCGGCATAGCTTATCCAACGAAAAATAAAGAACACCATGCAGAAGAAGGCAAGGCATGACGAAGACAATGGCTAAGACGACGTCAGCTTGCTCTTGACTATCTGTGGTGAAGGGAGTGCAACATGGGGGCTGTCGTGCACAGGACTAATCACTTTGGGTGGTCTTTGTAGCCCTTTGGGTTTGCTAGGCATGGAGAAGATAGTGTAGCTAACGTTGGTTTCGTGGAGAAAGAAACTTTAATGTGGCGCTGTCATAAATGTGCAGTGCTTCTTTCCCATTGGGTATGGCAATTTGGGTTGGCCCCCATCAACAGGTTGGACGTCAGCCTGCATGGGGTATGTGCTACTTGGAGAAAAGGTGAAGGGTTTATTGCTGTTTGCAAGGGCTTCTTATGGTGGTCCCCATGGTTTCGATTTATTTGCTTGTGTTTGACTGTGGCTTCAGTGTGGTTTACAACAAGGTAAGGGCTGAGACGTGGGAGAGGCTTGCTGATTTTATTTGCCAATGGCTGAGGAAGGAATGTCATGGGGGGAAACAAAAGAAAGGATATAAATAATTGAGAATTTCGGCATGCAAATCGGTTACAAAATTGTCAAAATCTTTTGGACTAAGAAATCAGCTGAGGGTGGGGTTTGCGGTTGATGAAGGTAGAGATGGTGATCGATGTACGTGTATGGTTTTATACATGAGTTTGGGATGCCGAGTAAATGGGCTAGGCCCTTTTCGTGGGTCTTTGGGTCTTGTTTTGGGTGCATGTTTGGTTCTTTTTCTTAATAATAAAAAAAAAAAATTATCCTTGGATTAGAAAAAATTTTAGGGTTTGTCTAAATATTATAAGCTAAGTCACCTAGTAAGCTTAACAGGCCGATCTTAAAGTTTAAAATTGGGTCCAACTTGTCCGATAATATTTTTGGGCTTATAAATAATCTTTTAGGCCCAATACCAATTAATAGAACACGCTTGTCCATAATTACTAATTGGGCTTTAACCTTATTATTGAGCTCAATAGGAAACCCATAACTTACCATATTAATTTTTGGGCTGTCGATCTGTTCAAAATTATCCAATAGATTGTAATTGAGTTTTCCAATATGGTCCACCTACCATAATTTATGCCCAATAAAATTATCCTTATAACTATTGGGTAGGGTCGTTACAACTTCAAATTTTCAATCCAACATTCCTTTCCAATTTAGGGGATACTGCATACTTATTGCATGTTACGTTATTAATCGAATTCTTTAACCACTTCTCAATAACAACTCTCCCCAAAAATAAATGGTTGCATTTAAATCATAACAGCATGCTCATTTAAATAACTTATCATATTCAAATCGACCTATAAACTATTCAAAGTCAGATGAATGATGAGAAAAAAGTATTAGATAAAGAGACAATACTTGCCACATAATTTATAAGAGTTGCTAATGGCAGCCACATTGATGGAGAAGCTCAAGCAAAACTCAAGTTAGGACTGATTGGCACCAGGGAAGTTCAAAACCCCCTGGTTTACCCAACTACATATTATTACAATCGTACATATCTTTTCTACAAACCAAAAGAGTCCAACCTAATACTAGGAATGGCTGGGAGTGCACCTCGCGGTCAATTTTGAGAAGATCATTGCAGAAGATATAATAATTCCACCAACAGTCAAAGGCATCGGAAATTTGACAATAATAGAAATTATTGACAATATGATCTGAATAATTGATGCATACGAGTCAATGTAGTTGTAGATACTCCCATATATTTGTCCATCAGATAGAAAGAAGCACCCAAAAGAAAACCTAGCGTTTTTTTGCCTTGCATTCCGAGCAAACACCATCCACGTTATAAGACAACCCGCAACACTAAACCCCAGCTCCACCCAATTCATAGGCTTGTTATTGTTGAACATAATTTGTGCAGCCTCTAATACAAACGCCAAAACCGCAACAATGCAATCTGTAGCTTCCATCTGGACATTCAATGATCAACTTACTAACTCGTAATTAATGATTGAGTAATGTTATTTTTCTTTATCTTATTATTCTCCATCATACTTGCTATTGTGATATATTTTAACTGATTTTATATATCAACTAATTGTATAGGTAACCACTAAAAATTCACCATTTAACAGATGTGACAAAATCATAAAGTTTAAGAATAGAACAATATTTTCCTAAACCTTTTTTTTTATACAAAATCAATATTACCACAGGGTATATAGACCTCCAATGAGGACTTTGTAGAGTATCTTGCCCAGCTTCCAGGTCAACATCCATATTAATACCACCAACGGAATTCGGAACAATTTCCTTATGATACTCTATGTCCCACCAAGTTTGTCTCAATCTTACCACAGGGTATATAGACCTCCAATGAGGACTTTGTAGAGTATCTTGCCCAGCTTCTAGGTCAACATCCATATTAATACCACCAACGGAATTCGGAACAATTTCCTTAAGATACTCTATTTCCCACCAAGTTTGTCCCATTGTGACTCATTAATTAACAGAGAATATTTGAACTAGTCTAAATCCATCAGGATATAGTGTGTGGGACATAGAGTTTTAACAAAACTAACCATGTGAAACCAAAGACAGGACAACTATGTCACGGCTCCTCCCTCGAATCACCACCGTTTGAAAAGATAAAACACGTATTGAAAGGGACAGGCAATCTCCTAGGCAGTTTGTGTACCAGTTGATGGCCCCATGAACTTGGGGAAAAGGTGATTGGGAACCAAAAGCTGCTTTGTCCCTTCCGAAGATAATATAATTTCTTTGTGTTGAGGAACAGAGGCATTGACCATCCCCTCACCAGACTAACCTTGCGGCCTTCCGCGTTAGTTCAAAATTTTGGAACAAACACTCGAAAGGGAAAGGCCGCAAGGTTACTTCTATACATACCAAGCTAAGCCTTGCTCATCATCTTCAGTGCGTAGTGTTTTATTTCATTTGTCTCTGTTCCTCAACACACTCTGTACATCAATACATACCTCTTAAATTTCTCCCCCTTGTTCCATTCCCTTTTTCGTTTCAGAAATGGAGAATGAGCAGACACTTCAGCATCCAGCAGAGACAATGGAAAAGCCGATCTTGGAACATATTAAGGTTGAAGAAACTGGAGACAGCGCATACCAGTCTCAAAACCAAAAGATTAAAAAAGAGGAGGTTGGTCAGGCCGGAGGGTCAACCAATTATCAGGTCTCTTTCAAAAACTTGGAGGACTCTTCATTTGTTGGTTTATTTTATGTTAAATTTTCTTTGTGGTGTAGTTCCTGCTCCTCGCTAGAGAGGGGTCGTCGAGTTGGTGTTGAAGAGCGCGACTCCAACCCCTCGAGTCCGTTGAGATGGTTTCGAAGAGCTTGACTCTGTCACAGAGCTCGAATCCATCGAGATGGTGTCCAAGAGCTCGACACCAATGGTGTCAAAAAGAGAGCTCGACTCCATTGAGCTGGTGTCAAAGACCTCGACTCCGTCGAGATGGTGTAGAAGAAATCGACCCCATCGAGATCTCGACTGTGTCGAAGAGAGAACTCGACTCCATCGAAGAGCTTGACTCTGTCGTAGAGCTCGACTCGATCGAGTTCTTGGAGTCGTAGAGCTTTACTAGATCGAGTTCGTGTTTTAGAGCTTGAGTCTGTTGATTCGTTATGTCCATACCGTTGTAGGTGGTTATATTTTTATAGACTGTATTTATCGTATATATACAGTCCTTAGTAATTTGTTGGCTTATATTGCTTAGGTTGTTATATTTTTATACTGTTTTGAACTGGTTTTCATAAAAAATTGAGTTGGATTGTTTCTTTGTCGGCGATCTTCAATTGAGATACATTATAAGTATCACGTATATTTGTTTAAACTTTTGCAGATTGTTGACGCACAAGAGATTTTGGCAAACTCGGTTTACATGAGTGATGAGATTTCGAGTAGTCTTAAGGAAATTGTTCCGAATTCCGTTGGTGGTATTAATATGGATGTTGATCTAGGAGCTGGGCAAGATACTCTACAAAGTCCTCATTGGAGGTCTATATACCCTGTGGTACGATTGATTTTGTATAAAAAAAAAAAGGTTTAGGAAAATATTGTTCTATTCTTAAACTTTATGATTTTGTCACATCTGTTAAATGGTGAATTTTTAGTGGCTACCTATATAATTAGTTGATATATAAAATCAGTTAAAATATATCACAATAGCAAGTATGATGGAGAATAATAAGATAAAGAAAAATAACATTACTCAATCATTAATTACGAGTTAGTAAGTTGATCATTGAATGTCCAGATGGAAGCTATAGATTGCATTGTTGCGGTTTTGGCGTTTGTATTAGAGGCTGCACAAATTATGTTCAACAATAACAAGCCTATGAATTGGGTGGTGCTGGGGTTTAGTGTTGCGGGTTGTCTTATAACGTGGATGGTGTTTGCTCGGAATGCAAGGCAAAAAAACGCTAGGTTTTCTTTTGGGTGCTTCTTTCTATCTGATGGACAAATATATGGGAGTATCTACAACTACATTGACTCGTATGCATCAATTATTCAGATCATATTGTCAATAATTTCTATTATTGTCAAATTTCCGATGCCTTTGACTGTTGGTGGAATTATTATATCTTCTGCAATGATCTTCTCAAAATTGACCGCGAGGTGCACTCCCAGCCATTCCTAGTATTAGGTTGGACTCTTTTGGTTTGTAGAAAAGATATGTACGATTGTAATAATATGTAGTTGGGTAAACCAGGGGGTTTTGAACTTCCCTGGTGCCAATCAGTCCTAACTTGAGTTTTGCTTGAGCTTCTCCATCAATGTGGCTGCCATTAGCAACTCTTATAAATTATGTGGCAAGTATTGTCTCTTTATCTAATACTTTTTTCTCATCATTCATCTGACTTTGAATAGTTTATAGGTCGATTTGAATATGATAAGTTATTTAAATGAGCATGCTGTTATGATTTAAATGCAACCATTTATTTTTGGGGAGAGTTGTTATTGAGAAGTGGATAAAGAATTCGATTAATAATGTAACATGCAATAAGTATGCAGTATCCCCTAATTTGGAAAGGAATGTTGGATTGAGAATTTGAAGTTGTAACGACCCTACCCAATAGTTATAAGGATAATTTTATTGGGCATAAATTATGGTAGGTGGACCATATTGGAAAACTCAATTACAATCTATTGGATAATTTTGAACAGACCGACAGCCCAAAAATTAATATGGTAAGTTATGGGTTTCCTATTGAGCTCAATAATAAGGTTAAAGCCCAATTAGTAATTATGGACAAGCATGTTCTATTAATTGGTATTGGGCCTAAGAGATTATTTATAAGCCCAAAAATATTATCGGATAAGTTGGGCCCAATTTTAAACTTTAAGATCGGCCCATTAAGCTTATCAGGTGACTTAGTCTATAATATTTAGACAAACCCTAAAAATTTTTCTAATCCAAGGATAATTATTTATTTATTTATTATTAAGAAAAAGCCCAAAACATGCACCCAACACAACACCCAAAGACCCACAAAAAGGGCCTAGCCCATTTACTTGGCATCCCAAACTCACGTATAAAGCCATACACGTACATCGATCACCATCTCTACCTTCATCAACCGCAAACCCCGCCCTTAACTGATTTCTTAGTTTGAAAGATTTCGACAATTTTGTAACCGACTTGCATGCCGGAACTCTCAATTATTTATATTCTCTCTTTTGTTTCCCCCCATGACATTCCTTCCTCAGCCATTGGCAAACAAAATCAGCAAGCCTCCCCCACGTCTCAGCCCTTAACTTGTCGTAAACCACACTGAAGCCACAGTCAAACACAAGCAAATAAACCGAAACCATAGGGACCACCATAAGAAGCCCTTGCAAACAGCAATAAACCCTTCACCTTTTCTCCAAGTTGATGGGGGCCAACCCTAACTGCCATATCCAATAGGAAAGAAGCACTACACACGCATGACAGCCCCATATTAAGGCTTCCTTCACCACAAAACCAATGTTAGCCACTCTATCTTCTCCATACCCGGAAAGCCTAACAGGCAACAAAGACCATTCAAAGTGATTGGTCCCATGCACGATAGCCTCCACGTCATAATCCCTCCACCAGAGATAGTCAATACCAAGCCGAGGTTGCCTTAGCCATCATCTCCATCATGCCCTACCTTCTTCCGCATGGTGTCCTTTGTTTTTCCTTGGGTAAGCTATGCTACAAATGTTAAATATTTTAATATGAATATTAATAATTGGATCTTCTATTTTCTATGATCCACAACAATAAAATAATAACATTTAGAAAACGTACCTCTCTCTATTACAATTTGATTGAGATTCTAACCAAACTATAAGGGAATGATCACCGCAACAACTTTTCCTTCAAGTATCTCCCAATGGCTAGAGGCACAATGATGTTGTAGTTGAGGCCCCTTTAACCCCTCAATATTATTTATTGATTTCTGGCCATCATGAAATCTAGAGATTTCATGTCCCTCTATGACTGGAATTAAGGTATTATTGTCCCATTGTGACTCATTAATTAAGTGAGAATATTTGAACTAGTCTAAATCCATCAGGATATAGTGTGTGGGACATAGAGTTTTAACAAAACTTTGACATTTTCCCACTTGCCCAATATGCCCATAAAATAACATTTTTCATTCATAGGTTTATTAGAGGAAATTAACCATACTATGGACGTTCATTTTTAGAAAAAATTTCCTTGCTCAAAATACATTACATGAGTTCTGTAATATCAATATCAAATCAACTACCAATGCAAGTCATGGCGGTCCTCTGTTATATAATCAACAAATTTCCTTCAATGTACCATGTAACACCAGGGTCCAGCACCAAACTGTTTAAAAAAAATTTATATGTGCAAAAAGATCATTTGAGTTTTTAAATATATATTTTTTTTTCAAAAAACTATGGGCCTAAAATATCTCTTTTGGTAAATTAAATTTCCTTCGGCTTTGTTATTTAAGTTAAAAATCTTTTAGGGGCCGAGATAAATTTTTTTTTTTTTAACAAGTTGGATTTTCTTTTAAGTTTGAGTCGAGATACAAAATTCAGGAAAGAGCCCATTATTTATTTGTTTCTTTATTTATTATTTTCATCACTTTATTTTCACATGTTGTTCAAGATCACGCACAGCCCCTTAGACTCCACTTCATGCACGCTTCGATCACGTCCATTTTCCTCTTCATACACGTCTCTTTCCCTAGGCTTTATTTTTTTTTTATTCCCTTTTATACTACAGTTAGTTTTTCCTACATGAAGAAACCTCAAGCCTCAGCCTCCCTCCATGTACAGAACACCCCCCCCCCCCCCCTCCTCATTCTCCCCCACTATAAGCATTGCAAACCCACCACCTTGAGGTAGCCTTTGACCAACCATGTGAAACCAAAGTCAGGCCAACTATGTCGCAGCTCCTCCCTCGAATCACCACCGTTTGATAGCCACTTCCCAGGCTTAACCACCACGATCCCGACGTGAGCTACTTTGCTCCTTCACAAAAGCCGACCACCATAAGCCTCTATTTTATCCACCCTCTATTTAGCCCGAGCCATTATTTTCTAGGGTGAACAACCTAAAACCAACCCCTGCTTTCCCTCACCAAAACATGGCATATTTCCACCTAGCTTCCACCCTCATGGCTGCCTCCTGTCTCGGCTCGGTGAAGCCCAGCGACACCAAACAGTTCCACCGCATCTCTGGCCATCAACGCCATAAATTCTTCTCGGTTCCTCTCACTCTGTCTCTCTCTGTTTGCACCCAACCATCTTAGATCTCTCCTCACTGCCAACTAGCCCTTTTTTGTTTTTGGGAAACCATAATAGAGCAACCTCCATCTGCCAGTTTCTCAACCGCGCTCCATCTTAGCCTCAACACCCCACACAGTGCCGCCCAGTTGCTCCACCTTAAAGCCACCACGGAACAGATGTGAAACACAAAGAAAAAGCCTCAGAAATCTCCATTCGTGCCTCCTCTAGTCACCCCGTGCTGTTTCGGTATGCCCACGTTGATCCTCCCCCACTCTCTCTCTCTCTCTCTCTCTCTCTCTCTCTCTCTCTCTCTCTCTCTCTCTCTCTCTCTCTCTCTCTCTCTCTCTCTCTCTCCATGTAAGGCAGTTCGATCACTCTCCTTCACCCTCTGTGCTGCCTCTCCCCTCTTCTTTTAAGCTAAAGGTAGTTGGTTAGTTTTTTTTCCTAATTGTTCTAAGGATTTATTTCAGTGGGCTTGTTTTTACTTGGTTATGTTTTATAAATTTTCTTTTGTGTGTGTGTTTTTAAAAAAAAAGAGTGAGCAATCACCTATCCAATAGTGACATCTGCCCGAATTTATTAATAAAACCCTTACTTATGGCGGAGGAAAATCGTGGAAACAAAACAAGGCCTTTGGAAAAAAAAACCGAGAGAAATCTCTAAACAATCCTAAGTGCAAAAGCAAAGTAATCAAGAGTCAAACCAAAACCAAGCTTAACAACAATGTAAAGAAGGAATCCCTGATGAATCCAAACATAACAACCCTTGAAGGACCCGAGGCAATGAAGAATTATTAGAGTAATTCGAAGTAGCACCAGCAGCTCCAACTTTAGCCAACCAGTCCACCACTTTATTACCTTCACGTAAAATATGCTGAAAGTGACAACTAATAGATTGGGCTAAAACCTCAATCTCGTCCCAATAATCCTCCAAGTACCAAACCCCACACCAACCTCTATGCCACCAAGAAATAATCACCATCGAGTCAACTTCCACGATTACATTAAAAAGTTGAAAGGACATATACAGCTGCAGGCCATGTAGTAGTGCTAGAAGTTCCACTTTATTATTATAACCCATTCCAATTGGTGAGGCGAAGGCTTTCACAAGCTATCTAGTATCATTGCGAATAACACCACCAATACCACAAGAACTCAGGTTCCCAAGACTACTCCCATCCGTTTTCAGTTTAAACCACCATAAAGGAGGTTTATGCCACTAGACTACTTTGCAAGTCCTTTCTTTTAAAGGAGCTAGTCTGATTCGTAATGACTCCAGGATCATGCCATCAAAACGAGACAAGTTGTAATACTTATCACTCACAAGACCAGGGGAACCAATCCATATAGAGATAGAATTGACAACCGTTTCATACAATTCCAAGGAACCCTCCATTCAAGCTAGACATCTTCGCCTCCAAAGTCTCCAAGTAATTATGACAGGCATGAGGCCAATAATAACACCCACCTAAGAAGACGACTTAGCAAGCCGAAACCAAAAGGAAACTTGGTATTCCCAATTTCTACCCATTGGGAGACCGAAAAGATTGGAGAAAGTTGACCAAATTTTGTTAGGGAAATCTCCCTCAAAGAGAACATGGTTTATGTCTTCATAATGACCTGCAAAACAATACTCACATTTGAAAACAATTGGAATGCCAACACGATGCAACCTATCATCCACACTCAAAGCCATGTGCCACAGCTTCCAAAAATGAATAGACATTTTTAAGGGAATGCTTTTATGCCAAATCCAGGAATGCCAAGCAAAAGATGTTCCTCAGACTCTAATACAATGCAATGCGGAATTAGTTGGAAACATACCTTCCTTTGTTTGGGTCCAGACAAGAACATCCTTACCCAAATTAGGACCAGATGAAGAGACAAGGATATCATCAACATTTTCTAAGCCAACCAAATTCTCTAGCAAATTCACATCCCATATGTCTGACAATCGACGCTCTTTAATTTTCATCAAAGGTTGACTCACAAGTGGCAAATCATTTATCAATTGGCCATTATATGGCCATTTGTCGTACCAAAAAAGATATCTCCTTCTCTAACTCTCCATTTGGAATTATTCAAAACCAAAGGAATACAATGAGCAATCATTCTCCAAAATCTCGAACATTTACCAGCATCTATTAGTAACCAAGGTTTCGAGCCTACATATTTAGCCTTAAAAAAATTTGCCTAGAGAGAATTACCTCGTAGAATATTCCAGGCAAACCTCAAGTCCAAGGCTATCTAAAAATCTTGGAGAAGCCTCACCTCGAGACCTCCTTCTGCCACAGGCCTACAAATGTCTTTCCAAACTATCAATTTCTTCTTATCCTTCCCATTTGACTCGCCCCAAAAAAAAAGAACTCATCATTTGATGTATCTTATTAATGATAGCTTGAGGGATCTGTAAAATAGCAAGTAGGTGAAGGGCCGTGCTTGAAATAACATGTCATAACAAAATCAATTTCCCTCCAGAAGATAGTAGCCGCATTTTCCAACCACTGAGTTTCTGCCTCGCTTTATTCACCATGTCTTCAAAATGTAATTGCTTTAGACAACCAAGTATAATGGACACTCCAAGATATTTGACCGGAAAATGACCCTCTACGAAGCCAGTACTACGGAGAAGATGCCTCTTCCGAGAGTGGGAAATTTTACTTGAACAATACACAATAGATTTTTGTTTATTAATAGGTTGTCCCGACCATCGTTCATATTGTCCCAGAATACTTTGAAGCACCCGAACCAATCTTTGGCTCCCATTAGAAAAAATGACCACATCATCAACATGCATTAAATGAGAAATAATAGGCATACCTCGTCCCTACTGAAACTGCCCAAATTAATGCTCAACCATACTTTGGTGAATCATTCGGGTAAGGATCTCCTGCTGGATAATAAACAAATAAGGAAATAGGGAATCACCTTGACATAGGCCACAAACTCCTGGGAAGAAGCCTTTTATTGTCCTGTTCATCATAACTGAGTACCAGGGACTAGAAATACAAAAGAAAATCAAGTCACAAAATTGAGGCGAAAAACCAAACCTCGACATGACCTTTATCAGAAAATTCCAATCCACACAATCATTTGCCTTTGCCATATCTACTTTGAAGTAAAATGTTTTTGGGTTGAGTTTGGGTTCTAAATTATTTTTGGGTCGAGTAATATTTTTATTTCAATGATTTTTCATTTTTTTAAAAGGGTTGGGTTTTATTTATTTTTAAATAATCCTTGTGAATAAGTGAGAATTAGGTTAAGTGAATAATAAGTGGATAATTGATGGTTTTGAAACATGAAGGTATTTTAGGAATTGTGAGGATTTTAGGTTTTGAGGATTTAGAATAGGTTAATTTAGCATTTCAGGTTTAAATATCGAAATGTGTTTGACAAGAAATTTATGAGAATTGCATGATTATTTTATAGGTGGCAAATAATTTTTATTCAGCAATATTGAGGAAAATTTCTGAAAAGCTAAGCTAAGAAAATTTTTATTAAGCGGGATTCCTATGCTTGGCTTTAAATGAATTGTTTCAGACTGAGATTGACTTTCTAAAAATTTTGCATGTTTTGTTATGAAATGAGAACTTGGGAAAAACAACCCCAGTCGTTTATTTGGATTACACATGAAATTTGTATGAAAGAGGGAAAATGGCATGCATTGTATACACATGAGCTTTATTTTGTCATTATGCCTCTGAGTTGTGAAAAAGAGTGATATTAAAATTCTGAAAAATTGTACATTGATTAGAAAAATACTCTGACTCTTGTTTTCAGTATGTGAGAATGATCGGAATATATTTCGATAATCTATTTTGTTTTGATATGGCATCTGAAAACCTTTGGCAAGGTGTACTGATTTTGTATTTGACTCTATCTCTACTCTACTATGTTATGCTCTACTCTGCTCTGTTTGGGTTGGTACCAACTTCTCTACCTTTGAGTGCACCCACTTTAGAAACCAAGTAGTTTTTATATGGTCTTTCCTGTGTGCACACTCGGGGCTTCAAAAATAATAAGAGAAAGATTTCACCTTTGTCACTGCTTGATTTGGCCTCCAAGAATAGCACAACCCTATCACAGGGATTAAACGTGGTCTCTGCTTTGTGAGATGTTTTGTTTTGATGTGATAATGATTCTCGGGTTATGTTATGGCAAAGTACTCTTGTTTTTATGGGTCTTAAAGCCATCGCTCTATTACATTTGAAAATATGTTTTGTTCTCCATGATAACCTTGGAAAATATTGTATTCTACATATTGTACTCTGCAAATGCTCATGTTTGCACACTGGTACATGCCCTCTGCTTACTTAGTTGTTGATAACTCACACCTTATCTCCATAATTGTTTAAGATATTTTGATGGTTTAGCTGGAGAACAAGAATAGAAAGTTTTGGAAAAGTTCGATGATCATATATGAATAAGAGCTAAGGGTACCAGTATTTTTGGATGATCGTATTTTGTAGGTTTGCTTACCTTTGGCAGTTGTTTTGGTTTGTCGAGTTATGGGAAATTCGATTCTTTGTGGAGTTGTTATTCTATTTTATTAAGGGTTTTGGTTACTATTTCTTTGGAGGAACATGGATTTTTGGGTTGAGCAAATGAATTAATATTTTATGGAGCTTTCTAGACTATATAGTTTGTGATATTGGAGTTGGTATTCTGTAATAAGAGCTAACTCTCTAGACCTCTAAGACTTGGGTGTTACAGTTGGTATCAGCGCTAGGTTTGAGATTCTGCAAACTTTATGGATTGATGTTTAGGAATTTGAGGTTTTAGATTTGATTCGCTTATTCTATAGGCTGTAGGACATGACTTGGAGGTTTAGATTTTGGAAGTGAACATAAGTTTGATTGAAGACCAGGTTTGAGGTTGGCAGACTAAAACATATGAGGTGTTGGAAATCTGTGGGTTGAAGAGGTGACTTTCGATTTGAGGTTTAGAAATTTGAGGACTAAGAAATGATTATGTGAAAATTTAAGGTTTAGATTTCAGGTTGACTTTGTGGAATGAGTTTTAGTTAGGAACAAGAGGTTTAGACTTGTGACAGTGATGTTTTAGAGGAATTATTAGGCTTCTAAAATCCAATGTGGTGATTAGTTCCTTTTCAAATGTACTTGATTAAGATACAATGCATTTGGGACTACAAGCTATTTGAGTGCGCAGCGCAAGCTTAGTTTTGGTGATATAGTAGTTTGAAATTTTATTTTACTATTTGTATGAGGTTCATGGATTATGTGAAGAGTTTGGAATTGTTATAAGGCTTTTAATTGTATTGTCGAGGTTTATACTTTAGACGTGATTTGGATTTTTTTCAAAGTGTGATGCAATGTGCGCAAATATGTATGAAGGTTTAAGTATTCAAGTCTTGATTTTTCATGCAACAAATTTAGTGGATGAAATTTTTTTTAAGGGGGAGAGAGTGTAACACCCAGGTCACCACACCCAATTGTGTCACCGTCAATAGTCTCTTAGGCCACTGGTGCACATAGCCCTTTTGGTAAGCCTCTGCCGCTGCCTCTTCCCTCTTCTTTTAGGCTAAAGGTATTTGGTTAGTTTTTTTCCTAATTGTTCTAAGTAGGGTATAGTAAAACTTTTGTTAGTAAATTACAATTTTTGTCCTCAATTTTTAAAACATGGTATTTTATGGATTTGTTTGAGTGCTTTTGTTTTTACTTGGTTATGTTTTATATTTTTTTTTTTTTTGTGTGTGTTACGTCAAGTGATTTTGAAGGAAACTTTTTTTGGGTTGAGTTCTTCTAAATTATTTTTGGGTAAGGTAATATTTTTATTTCAACGACTTTCCATTTTTGTAAACGGTTTGGGTTTTAATTTTTTTTAAATAAACCTTGTGAATAAGTGAGAATTAGGCTAGGGAATAATAAGTGGATAATTGATGGTTTTGGAAAAGGATGGTATTTTAAGAATTATGAGGATTTTAGGTTTTGATGATTTAGAATAGGTTAATTTAGCATTTCCGGTTTAAATATTGAAATATGTTTGACAAGAAATTTACGAGAATTACGTGATTATTTTATAGGTAGCAAATAATTTTTATTCGGCATTATTGAGGAAAATTTATGAAAAGCTAAGAAGTCCAGGTAAGCAAGGTTGCTATACTAGACTTTAAATGAATTGTTTCAGACTGAGGTTGACTTTCTGAAAATTTTGCATGTTTTTTATGAAATGAGAATTTGGGAAAAACTACCTCAGTCATTTATTTGCATTACGCATAAAATCTGTATGAAATAGGGAAAATGTTCTATGACATGCATTGTGTAAACATGAGCTTCATTTTGTCATGATGTCTCTGAATTGTGAAAAAAAGCGATATTGAAATTCTGAAAAAGTGTACATTGATTAGAAAGATGCTCTGACTTTTGTTTTCAGAATGTGAGAATGATCTAAATATATTTCAATACTCTATTTTGTTTTGATATGGCATATGAAAACCTTTAGCATGGTGTAATGATTTTGTATCTGGCTTTGTCTCTACTCAGCTCAGCTCTATTTAGGCTGGTACCAACTTCTCTGTCTTTGAGTGCAACCACTTTGGAAACAAAGTGGTTCTATTGTGGTTTTTCCTGTGTACACACTCGAGGCTCTGAAAATAATAAGAGAAATATTTCACCTCTGTCTCTACTCAATTTGACCACGGGGAATAACACAACCCTACCACGGGGGCTAAACAAGGTCTCTGCTTTGTGAGATGCTCTATTTTGATGTGATGATGATGCTCAGGTTATGTTATGCCAAAGTACTCTGGTTTTTATGGGTCTTAAAGTCATCGCTCTATTACGTTTGAAAATATGTTTTGTTCTACATGATAACCATGGAAAATATTTTGTTCTGCATACTGTACTCTGTAAATGCTCATGTTTGCATGCTAGTATATGTCCTCTGCTTACTAAGTTGTTGATAACTCATCCCTTATCACCATAATGTTTTTAGATATTTTGATGGTTTAGCTGAAGAAAATGAATAGGAAGCTTTGTAAAAGTTCAATGATTATATATGAATAAGAGCCAAGGGTACCAATATTTTTGGAGGATCTTATTTTGTAGGTTTGCTTAACTTTGGCGGTTGTTTTTGTAAGTCGAGTTATGGAAAATTCGAGTCTTTGTGGAACTGTTATTCTATTTTATTGAGGATTTTGGTTAGTATTTCTGTAAAGGAACATGGAATTTTGGGTTGAGCAAATGAATTAATGTTTTATGGAATTTTCTGGATTATATAGTTTGTAATTTTGGAGTTGATATTATGTAATAAGAGCTAACTCTCCGGACCTCCAGGACTGGGGCATTACATACCATAACACCAATAACTTAGTTTAACATGATCTTTAATTGGGACAATTAAGGCTAATACTGTGATGCCTTAGATTCCAATTCATGTTTATTGCAGCATTATCTTGTTATCATTCATCAATACCATTTAATGTACATATAAAGTGGAAGAGAAGACAACATAAACAACCATAATAGATATATTTGAATGTCCTGTAACAATATACTTAGGATATCAATTATCTCTTTAACATGTTCACATCATAGGTATAAGCATATGACCCATCTTTTCAACATGTCCTTTAAAGTATAACTATTAACACACTATTGATATGGACATATTTGTTTCTGTATTTTCTCCTTAATACTTAGATATTTAAAATTTCATTAAATACTTATCATTCGGAGAAAATTACTTTGAGGAATTCTTGCAACACTTTCATAGCCGCTTGGTTATAAGTCGACAATTTCAAATCCTATGATAAATTTCCTCAATCAAATACCATACATTGTGGCCTCAAAACATACCACAAACTTAGTCCCTATTGCACATGAAATAGTAAGAGATTTGCCTCATACTTTTCAATAAAATAACTCAACTAGATAGCAGAATACATAACCATAACTGTATTTTCCATCATTAGAGTAATCTCACAAGATAAGGTATGAATATCTAATTACTTTAAGAGTATCAGTTCTTTTTAAGGCAACAATATAGTCTTTAATTTCTTGCAAATAACTTTGCATTATTTTCATAACTTTTAGATTAAACATCCTTAGGTTACTTTGGCAAAGACCAAGGATGTCAACGGTAAAACTGATGTTCAATTGTGTACAAGTTTGTGCAACCAACAAATCCTTATAACGATCATAAACAAAATTTCTTTAACAACCTAATCAATTCAAGAACACTGTAAAATAATGAGCATGTCACATTTTATTTTTAAAGTGTCTTTTTATCAACAATTATGCATGCAAAGTCTTTCAAAAATCTATGCAAATATATTGAGACAATTCTACCACTTTTCTTCTTGGTATTAAAATTCAATCGCAATTACAAAGGATGTCTCATTCATAAATTTCATTTTTAAAGTGCTTTAAAGAAATAACTTTAATGTCATACTACAAAGCATGATTCATACTTGCCAAAAATTCATATACATGCATGGCCAAAAATACAAATATACTCCCAGTGATCTTAGGGTATATAGATTAACAATAAATATTTTTCTTTAAATCCAAAAACGGTATTGGCATTATCAAATTTTAGATACCAATTTTCAAACAATCAATTACATTTTCTAAGTAATCATTTTATTCGTTTTCTGTAGACTTCAAACTTTTACTTTACAATTATTTTCACATCTATTTGATGTAACTCTAGAACATAATGAGCTACTAATGTTATAGTGATCCTTAATGAGTTCTTTTAGCTTTATTAGAAATCTCTTTCTAATCAATGCTCATTTTTTAGTGAAATCTATGATTACAGGTCAAACTCTATTTCGTTCAACGTTGCATTTAAAGTCAAAATTTTGTCTCTAAAACCAATTTATATACAACTTTTTATACTTTTTAGACAATTAGATGAAATTACAGACTTTACATTGATTCATGTATTTCAATCACTCTTTTATGTATCTTTCTTTTATAGAATCACCTATTTCTATAACGTATGAAAACATATGCGAACCTTCATTTATTTCTATGTCAAATTGAAATTTTGAAAACACACCACATAGCCTAATCAAAAATCAAATCAAGAAGATCATATGAGGTTACCTCTCTTGATGTCTCCATGGCCAATTCTTCAACGGTGTTTCTCTGATGAGGTAGATAATCATTTGCTTGTTGTTCCAAGTTATCATTGAGAGAAAGATTCAAATGAATTACGAGAATTTTCAAAGTACAAGAATGTACTTCACAACAATCACATCTCTAGTTTCTATACTCCCATTGATTTTGCCAACCTTGAGAAATTTGACATCTTCAATTTCCTTGAAATTCAAACTATAAATAAAAAATACTACAGCCTAAATCATTTGAATCTCCCTGAGAAATAAATAATATACCCATTAACTGTTATACAATCCAACTTTCTTTTATTTGGATTGTAAAGTCTTACTTTAGATTAACTATTCATACATGTATATGCCTTAAATCAAGCATAGATTAACTATTAACTATTAGATTAACTATACCCATTAAACACTACAGCCTAAATCATTTGAATCTCCCTGAGAAATATATAATATACCCATTACCTGTTATACGATCCAACTTTCTTTTATTTGGATTGTAAAGTCGTACTTTAGATTAACTATTCATACATGTATATGCCTTAAATCAGGTATCCTATCACTCCACAACTCAAAACTAGTCTTTTAGACTACTTACTTGCCACATAATAAAAGATATACTCAATTGTCTTTAAAAAGTTTACTACACATTTTTTCAAGAGGTTAACAAAATAGGTCAGTGTTATGACCCAACTTTTAATATTTTTTATGACACTACTTCAATCCAATTCGATAATTTTAACATTTCTACCTAGTTGCATTTCCACCCCATGAGAAGTACCTCAAGAACTACCAATGGCTTAGACTTCTCATGCAGTAGAGAGATAGATCCATACCGTGAAAATCATATATGAAAGTAATGAAAAACTTCTATCTAACAAACATTATAGAGAAAAATGTGTCTATATGCATTATCTCAAGAACCTCCCTATTCTTTGTGGCATCTTTTCTTGATATGTTTGATTTTATACAAATCAAACCAACACACATTTTGAGATTAGAAAATCTAAATATAGAAAATCTTTTATTTACTAATCTTTGGTGATATTCTCCAAAATTTTTATGCCACAAATTGTAAAGGTTTTTCATAAATCATTATTCATTTGGTTCCAAGACATACATCATCAGTGATTAAAGGAAAAGATTTCTAACAAAAGCACTAATATGAAGACTTGACAAATAAAAAATTTTATTGGAAGGAAGAATGGAGCAAACATAAATGACATTTTGAAATAAATTGAAATTTGAACATTTGTACTCGAGTTCAACCACTAAAATAAGTATCAACATTTATAGAGTTTGATTTGAAACTCGTACAGATAAAATAAGTATGAACATTTGCACTCGAGTTTAATCTAAAAAAAATTTATAAACAAGTATAAGATCTTATTCAAAACTTATACAGAAAGAAAACTTTGAATCAAGCCTAATGTTTAGGGCAGCTAAACCTTCATATTCCCTTATTTATTTCAAAATTCAATCGATACAGCTCTTGCACTTTTGTGACCATCATTTCCTTCATTTCCCAACATATATAGTTATTTTTCGATACAAATTAGCAAAATCAATTTGTCTCTAGCTAACAACCATACTACTAACTTGTTCATATCTCATTACTTTAATGAAATAATAATGTCCCTGGAGTAAAACATTCTATACAAAACTAAGAAATTCCTATAATTTGATATGTTGTAAATAATTCAATCTTCTTAAACATTTTACTTTTCTGACCCTTATCACTATTCTCAATAATAATTGATGTTAGACTTAAAATAGATAAATCAGGATCTACGACTCTTATTGTAAATTTGATATTCTCATATTATTGTAAACTAGAGTCCATTCTATATAGAAAATTTTGTGAAAATATTCGTATACTTATTACAAGAAAAGTATTTTAATCACATTAATGTTTTAAAAAAAATCTCATTAATGCTTTGAGTTCAACACTCATAAACAATAACATAACTGAAACCATGATAGATAAACTAATAGTGTCATCGAGATCCCTCCTTTGGGAGTGAGACAAAACACAAAATCTTCCCTCTAGTTTTAAATTCCAAATTTAAATCATTATGGATGAACTAATAGTGTCATCGAGATCCCTCCTTTGGGAGTAAACCCCAACACATAAAGTGTTCCCTCCAATTTTAAATTCTATGGATGAACTAACTGTACCATCAAAAATTTTCTTTTGAGAGCAACTCCGATATACAAAGTGTTTTCTCCAACTTTCAATTATATGGATGAACTAGCTGTATCACCAGAATTCTCCTTTGGGAGTAAACTCTAGCATACAAATGATTTACTTCAACTTTACTTTGATGGATGAACTAGTAGTGTTAGCAAAATTCTCTTTTGGGATTAGGTCTTGGCACACAAATCGTTCACTCTAACTTTACTTTGATGGATGGACTAGTAGTATTATCAATATCCTCCTTTGGGAGTAGATCGTAACACACAAAATTGTTCATTCCATCATACCCATTTTTACTATAGAGTTTAATGGTTTTTTCAGCCAAAATTAAGATAAATTTTGTACCTTTGGGCAACCAATCTTTGCCTTAATTTTGGTGCAAATCATTTGTCCCATACAGGATAAACAATTATATATGGCAAAAGAACAATAATTTAAATAAGAGCCAAAAATAAATATTAAAAAATTCATACATGTATTTAATAGTAAGAACATTCACATAAAAGAAAAATAAAATTTCAGATTTTTTTTTTAAATCACATGTATTACAAGGAAAAGATACTCCTTGTATCTTAGCTAAGTGACATACACGACAATGATCAACATTGTTGCTCAAAAAAGAAACACTAGGTACAAATTTAGCTACAAATGACAATGTAGACAAGGAAGGATGCCCTAAATGATTATGCCAAAGTTCATATTGTGAAATTGAAATAGAATTTACATAACTGAAATTAGAAGTAGCATTCATGACACTAATATAGGGTTCTTGAAGTAGATATGGCCAGCTTCTCTTCTTTCATTTCCAATCATCTTTCATGGAGTTAGGCCTTAAATAAAACATGAATTTGCTAAGAAAATGAAACAACATTTCTACGAACCAGTTAATTTGCTTACTGAGAGTAGTTTATATGAAAAAGAGAGTACAAATATAACATTGGTCAAAATGGGATCGTTTGAAAGTCTAATAGTACTAAGATGGGTCACATTGACTATAGTTCTATTCGGAAGTTTAACATAGGTATTTGATATGATGGTGATCGATGTAAAGAAAGTAATTGAGTGGAATATGTGGTTAGTGGTTGTGTGTCTATAATCCAAGAATTGCAAAAGTCAAAGTAGAGTTGGAAGAAAATAAAGAAGAGGCAACATTAGAATAAGATTGAATGAGTTCACTTGAACAATTTTGAATCTGAGTTGAGATATTATAAGAAACATTGGCAACTTGGTGAACAGGTTCATTAAAACGAAGATGAAGACCGAAGTTTTTTTTTATTATCTTTTTCGGAGACGGAGTTGGAGTTGGAGTCAGAGTCGAATTGTTGTCTGGTCGACTCAAACTTTGCACTGACATCCAGCTTATTATACTCTAACTCCGATATTAATATACATAGGTTATAAAAATATGTATTATGCATATATTGATCATAAATACTCATATAAAAAGTTTAGAACTTATGTAGTTAAATTCAATTAGTATGTGTTAATTATTATAGAATAATATATTTGTACTATAATATAGATAGACTAATAGTCTTGTATATGTACACATCATAGTATTACTGTTATACATAGTCAATTATAGAAATAATATGCTTGAGTTGTTAATTAATAGTCTAGTATAATAACATATAATTAGTAAAGTGAGGTAATATGCTAGTATAATAACATGTAATAGTATATTATAATGACATTCAATTAGACACTAGTAAATTAGTAATTCTTAATAATCAATACTAACAATTATATTTAGGTTTTAAAAAAATTATAAACTTGCCCAAAAGATGGGCTTCATATAGAGCCCTTTGAATTAGCCCAAAAGTAAGGGCCTAAAAACTATGGAGACTTTAAATATTTAAGACATTTTCAATGGTTTGGCCTAAAAATTGAGGTGAAAAAATTGGTTGGATGATAGTTTAAAACATAGCCTGCAAAAAAAAAAAAAAAAAAACACAGAGCATGCATGGCCCATATTCATGGCCCAAATCTGGCATCCAATCCAACTCTACTCCACTTTAACAAGGTTAGATCAAATTTTGCATTTGTCTTAGGTGGAGTTGGTGGTAGATGGTCAGCCCTACAAACCATAATGGGAGCAAACCAGTTTTTCTTTTCGATTTTGTGGCTTCCTGAGGTGAATCTTGCAGGTTTGATCTTCTAATTGAAATACCCTAGGGCCATTGCTTTGGGAAAAAGGAACCTTTAAATCTTGCCACATTTCCCTCATTGTGGCAACGTAGACAATGCTTCTAGCAATATTCTTTGAGATAAAGTTTATCATCCAAGAGAGTATAATAGTATTACACTAATTCCAAGCAATATACGAGAAATCATTCTCATCAGCTAGTTGTTCTTAGCTATTAGTGTCATTTGCATGATCTCCTCAAGGTATGGTAGTTTTCGCCTGTGAGTGCTTGATTAACTAACATCGATCCTGGTGAGTCTCCACTATGTAAGAAAAATGGACTAGTAGAATCTTCTACTATGGAAGATCCAGAAGCAAAAGAATCCATGGTTGATTTACAAAGGTATACCATGTTATGAAAGCACGAAGAAAATTCAAGAAGAAAGGACTCTTTCTGAATTATTTTCCAACTATGCAATACAAAGCCCAAATTCTGCTTTTATACTGTTTGTAGAGTTTGGGAGTGAATCATAGAGGCTATTTACAAGAGTAACAGAATGCAAGCTAACTAACTGCCAATTGATATGCTTACATGTGTGACTATGAATTGAAATACATTATGTAATAAACATAATTTTCACGGCTCATGTTGTCTGTATGTGTGTGCATATTTGAGTTTGGAAGCATTTGTGTTCTTCTAATCTAAGAAGATATGAGTTTAAGGAAAAATATGTTTTTGTGCACATTTCCTAACTACTCGATGCTAGTTTTGTGTGTATTGAACAAAATGCTACTCAGGACTCTTACACTATGATCATTTTGTAGTGAATGGGATATAATTTGACTGTCATATATTTTTTTTATGCTTTCAAATGTGTACTTAGAAAACATGCATTTTTTTATTATATATATTGAGTTATGTCATTTTCTTACACAAAGTTTTAAAATATGTCTTGGCCCCTCTTAAATTAGATTTCTAGTTCCGTCCCTGACGTGATGTGTCTTCCTAGTTCTTGCTATTGTTATAAGTTTTAAGTTGTAGGAGCTTCTTCTTTTTTATGAATAAAACCATATCTTTATATTCATCAGGAATTAATCAATACACAATTTATCCTTTCTAACAAAACTAAAGAAGCCATCATGGCCATCTTCTATCCACACATGTTCTCCATGGATATCATAAACAAATTTTGCTAGAAAATGAGCTGCCCTATTCCCTTTCCTATATGTGTGTTGACTTGTCATTCTAGATTTATTACAAATAATTCCTTTGATGACTTCAACTAGCTGCCCATGACATTCCCAATTGTTGTCTGCACTGCTGACTGCCTTGAAAATTCCCAGGGTATCCCCTTCAAAGATTGCCTTTTCTACATTAAGCTCGGCACAAAGCTTTAAAGCCCTCCACAAAGCAATAACCTCTACTACAACAGGTGAATTAATCTAATCCTTTGACATGCAAAGTAAGAGTTGCACTTCCCCTCCTTCATCTCTGATAACCACATCTGTCCCCATCCTTTTATTTTTTAAGTTAAAAGTAGCATACCAATTCACCTTCATAAATCCCTCCATAGGTGCTTTCCATCGGACCATGTTTCTATCTTCTGTATTAGTCTCTGAGCTCTTACTTGGGTTACCCAAGGCTTGTTGATAGTCTTAACATTGGTTCTAGCCTAGTTAAAAAACACTCTAGGACTGATAAATTTCTCCCAAAAACTATATCTATTTCTTCTCAACTAAATATTTTTCATAACAGTGGCCACAATTTCTAAATCCACTTTTGAAAGGTCTTCTACCATTTTCATCCATACTGTATTCACATCCACCTCATTCGATTTCCATTTCCATTTCTGCACAAGGCTATCCTTCTCTGCCCACACATCTATAACAGCTGAATAACTCTAGAGTGCATGACATATTGTTTCTTCCTCCCTTACACATATGGGACAGTAGGGAGTATCAACCACTTTCCTCTGATACAGGTTCCTTCTTGTTGGTAAATAGTTGTTGAGTGCTTTCCACAAGAAGGTCTTGACCACCCCTGGAACATTCAAACTTCGTAGTGTTCTCCACCCTTCTTTACATTGAACATACCATTCTTACTATACGCCCAAATTTGTTTTACCATTTAAGCTTGTCTGACTAAGTGCAATACTACAAACTACTCCAGCCTCCTCCTCACTGAGAGTTTCCTTCACCAGTTCTAGGTTCCACCTTCCACAGCCCCTATCAATCAGTTCCACCACTTTAGCATCAGCATTGACATTTTTTACTAGGGATTGGAATCTATGAGAGGACTGTCTTGAGATTCTTTTATCCCCCCAAATTTTTATACTAGAAGAGTTTTATTAAAGCTCTCTAGTTCTCTAAATCCCAATCCCCCAACAGTTTTTGCATACACCATCTTCCCCCAACTGATCCACTATATTTTTTTGTCATTACTTATGTGCCCCCACCAATATCTAGCCATTACACCTGATATCTCCTTGCATAACCTCTTTGGTAATCTAAAACACTCATATAGTAAGTGAGTATAGATTGGATAATAGCTTTGAGCAGTATCTCTTTACTAGCAAGGGATAAAAATTGATTTTCTAGTTATTAATCTTGTGCCAAATTCTGTCTTTAATCCCTCTAAAGGTGTTATACCGAGACCTTCCTACAATTTTAGGCAAACTCAAGTACTTCTCAAAGCTACTTTGCACCCATGCTCCTAAGTCTTGCACTATCTGATTTTTGTCAGAATTTCTAGCATTTGAGTTGAACATGATAGTGATCTTTTGAATATTTAGACATTGTCCAGAAGCTTGTGCATACACCTTTAAGATATACCTTACTTTCTGCCATTCACCCCAACTTGCTTTCCCAAAACTTTTGCAATCATTAGCAAAAAGGAGATGTGTAACTCTAATCCCATCCCTTGCAACTGGAACACCTCTTATCTATCCTTCTGCCTCCGCCATATTTGTTAAATTGCTCAATCCTTTAGCACACAAAAGAAATAGATAGGGGATACAGGATCCCCTGTCTTAATCTTCTTGTAGGGCAAATAACCTCACCAAGTTTCCCATTTATCACCACAGCATATGTAACTGAAGTTATACAAGCCATAATCAATTTATCCACCTAACTCCAAACCCCATGTTCTTCATTATTGCTTATAAGTAAGCCCATTCCACTCTGTTAAAGTCTTTTGAGATGTCCAACATCAATTCCATACTCCCCACTCAACCCTTGAACCTTGTTTTCATTGAGTGCAAAGCCTCAAAAGTTGCAATTATATTGTTTGAGATTAGTCTCCCTGGTGCAAAAGCACTCTGGTTCTTTGAGATTATGTCATTTAAAACTAGCTTTAGTCTATTTGCAAGGGTCTTGGCTATAAGCTTATACAGCACATTACATAACCTTATTGGCCTATAGTCCCCTACCTTTTTTGGTTCTAGTACATTTTGGATCAGTACCACATGAGTGAAGTGATTGAGCTGAGATATTGCACCAATAAGGTTGTTCATACATTGTCAATCCGATGGAGTGGACCATGCATTGTAAAGACTGTTCATCATCATGGCGCGGTAGACATTGTCAATCCGAAGAATGGTAATAGCTTCACTATCAACGGACAACTTCTAAAGTCATTTCTGAAGGATTTTGATCCACATGAAGAAATCTTGCTTGTGCAAGATCCCAGGGAAGTGTTTTGATTCGTTTCTCCTTCTTTACAGTTTTCTTTACTTGCATTTTCTTTTATTTGTTCTTTTGCATTTGATTTTATTTTTCTTGTTGATTGTTTGTTTTGTTTGATTAGTTCTATGCATTCTGTTTCTTTCGTTCGATTCAGTGAGGACTATGTCTCTCACTAGTTAGGAGCGGAACCATGGCATTATTTCTTAAAAATAAATAATAAAAATAAATAAATAAATAAATAAAAATAAAAATAGATAGATTTTATTTAAAAATGCTTTTACATAAACTTGAGGTTCTTAGCCTCAGATTGGAGACGCTCATTCTCTTCATAAAAAATCATGTCAACCCTATTCATGGGAGCTGGCAAGCGGAATGAAGAACCCAATAGAGATTTCAACTGTTTATTCTGCTGCCGAATGATTCCTTCCCTTGTGTGAGACTCTTGAACAATTCGTTGAAGTACAGCAATTTGCTCTTTAAGCCTTTCAACCTCATGGTTTTCGGCTTGTACCCGCTGGGAAAAAGCAACAATAGAGGATGAGTAGCGAGTTCCGAGACTCACCAAGTCATAGATAGCATCGGAGTCTGACTTATTAGCCATGCTATTATTTTCTTGCTGCAACATGGCACCAATGGCAGCTGCAGAAAGGACAGGAGGTTGAGATGTAGAAGAATGAGCCATTGAGAAAGGGATTGAGAACTTAAGGCGAGAATGTTGAAGGAATGCAGATGAGTTATAGAGATAAGAAGAAAACTTGATGCGGATTGAATGAACTTTGATACTGATTTTATAGAGATAGCATAAAGAACAAGTCCGGAGCCTTCAATCTCGTTTGTCAACAACATCAGGCGTATTTTTTTTCAAATCTCCAGCCACACTTGTCGGGTCACGGACTTATCTCAAAAATAAATAAATAAATAATTAATTAATTAAAAAAATAAAAATAAAATAAAATAAAAAAAATAAAATAAAATAAAATATTTCAGTTATCTTTTGCTAATTTTCTCGTATTCTCTTTTTGCAGGTACGATTTTTTTTTGACGAAAAAATGGATCAAGAAACATTTCCTTCATATTCATATCATTTGGTAATCTCGTTCCAAAACTTTTTATTTTGCTTTCTTGCTTGTTTTTATTTCTTTTGCTTTTTGTATCTTCTAACTTTGATAGAAATCTACTCCCTGTGTGCACTCGAGTATCTCAGGTGACATTTTTCCTCTTTACTCTTTCGTGTCAATATATGTTCTGCAGTGTTTATCTTGCTTAAATTCATACCTGCATAACATATGTCGTCGAACATTCATTTGCTGAACATTGAGGACAATGTCAAATTTAGTTGGGGGGAGAGTTGAGTTTTCTGTTGAAGTTTTCTGTTGAAGATGTGTTAGTACCAAAAAAAAAAAAATAGTTGAGCGGAATTATTGCTGGCTGCTGGCATTTTGTGAAATTTGAGTATCTTGGTGGAGTAGTTGAGCGGAATTATTTTCTGAAGATTTATTTTCAAGCTTAAACATAGAACATGATTTTTGATGCATCATATTTTGTTGATATGTGGCTTAAAACACCGAGATGTTATAGTTATTGAGATGAAACTTGATAAGATTTCTGTAGAACGAAAGGCAAAGTTTGAAGGACATTTTGCACATGCTTACGCTTGTAGTGTTCCTTATTTACCATTCATTGATTTAACACTGGAGAAGTAAACTGCAGGACTACCGAGCCATGCCAAAAAGAAAAAAAAAAAAAAAAAAGAAGAAGAAGAAGAAGAAGAAATAAAGGCGGCTTAGCGAACTTTCCTAAGTAAAAAGGGCTAGAAACAGTTACCCAAGACTTTGGGGGTTGAGTGTCCAACCTTTAAAAACAGAGCTGGCGTGAAAACTGCTAGTCCCTTGGGCTTTGAGGTAGTTAGAATCAGCAATGATTAATCTTAAGGTTGAAAAAATCCTATGACAAATCATGGCTAGTAATGAGGAACACACAACCAGTTTAGCTTCACACACACATTTGAGTCCTGAGATATTTGCCTTAATTCTATATGAAAGATTGTTGAAGATAGTCTTGGTGGGTATAACCCTTGGGGGTTGAATAGTAACGTGTCACTTTTGTGAGAATTCAGAATTGAGTTTGATTGTTTTTGTTTGAATTTCGATCTTTATGCAATATTCATCTCAAATAATTTTCACTATTTTGCTCAAGGATTAGCAAAAAGCTAGTTAGGGCGTGTGATTGAGCTGAGATATTGCATATTTTAGCTATTTAAAACCAATGTATTTCAATTGCTTCGTGACATTATTTATTGGTTTTAGATGGAAAAAATAGTTAATAAGCATAAATTCGAGTTATGATTTTTAATTGATTAATATCATGTTTATGCTTAATTTTATAACTATGATTTAATTGGACAATACTTCCTCACATATATAATATTTTTTTTAATAATCTATTTTCTTTTTAATTTATTTCGAGTGTATTTTTATTTCTTTATTTTCAGCTTAAATAAAATTCACGAGATCAAACGGTGAAGCTTTTACGTAAAGTCAAGAAGCAGTTTCACGTGTTGTCTGGGGGTGCTTTCGGTGGGCTAGTTGGACGTAAAAAGGAGATCCGATTCTGAGCCACGGCGCATGCTATATGAGTTTTTCAAAGCAGTGGATTTGGGCAGCCGAAAATGTTGAAAGAATTGTCGGAATGAAAATCATGGAGCCACGGCTGCTGGGTTAACTTTTCGGAAAGGAAGGACAGATGCATAGGCTTTAAACGAAGAGGGACTTCGTCTGGGTTTTATCTCACTTCACGGAAATTCACCATTCACGCGGGCCTTGCGTTTTCAAGTTACGGAAAGCACCTCTGCGGAAAGACTCACGTTGCAATTTCAACCACTCCAGGATTTCTTGTTTCGGGTCTTGGAAAAATGAAAGGAAAAGAGCAGCTTGCTTCTTCCTTGATTTTGTCTGACAGAGGAGGATATCATGACTCTTAGAATGATGGTTCAGCAACATCAACGTCACACAAACAGCCAACTAGCCAAAGAAGTACTTGCTAACTTTGAGATTCTTCTACCTAAATTCATTAAAGTTATACCGAGGGAGTATAAGCGCGTTCTTGCAAGCATGCAAGCAGAGAAAGCCTCCAAGGAGGCTGTGGAAGATGCTGCTAAAGAAGACGAGCAGAAAGTTGAGGCAGAACTAAATGGAAAAGATGCTTTTGAAAAGCTTAAGAAGTTAGCAGTTGCATCTTTGAATGGGAAATCCAATAAGAAGGTAGAAGAGGGTGAATCATTGAAGAGGCCTACTAAGGTTACTGATGCTGTTAAACATCGAGGTTTCATTTATTATGAGCGTGAGGGTGTTCAATACAGGGACCCAAATGTACGGATGAATGACTGGAAGGAAGTTATGCAGGAATCAAATCCTGGCCCACTTTTAAAGACTCAGTCTGCACGTTGCATGGATTGCGGTACTCCTTTCTGCCATCAAGAAAATTTTGGATGTCCTCTAGGAAACAAGATACCTGAATTCAATGAGTTAGTATACCAAAACAAGTGGCGTGAAGCATTAGATCGGCTCCTTGAAACAAATAACTTCCCAGAGTTCACTGGTCGTGTGTGTCCCGCACCTTGTGAAGGTTCGTGTGTCTTGGGAATTATCGAGAATCCTGTATCTATCAAGAGCATTGAGTGTGCCATTATAGACAAGGCATTTGAGGAGGGATGGATGGTACCGAGGCCTCCTCTCAAGAGAACTGAGAAAAGAGTTGCGATTGTTGGAAGTGGACCGACTGGCTTGGCTTCAGCTGATCAGCTAAACAGAATGGGTCACTCTGTGACTGTGTATGAACGTGCTAACAGAATTGGAGGTCTTATGATGTATGGTGTTCCAAACATGAAGGCTGACAAGGTGGATATAGTTGAACGTCGGGTGAAGCTTATGGACCAGGAGGGTGTCAATTTTGTTGTTAATGCTAATGTTGGAACTGATCCTTTGTACTCTCTTGATCGGCTCCAAGAGGAGAATAATGCAGTTGTTTTGGCTGTAGGAGCCACAAAACCAAGGGACCTTCCAGTACCAGGACGGGAGTTATCAGGAGTCCATTTTGCCATGGAGTTTCTGCATGCAAACACTAAAAGCTTGCTTGATAGCAACCACAAGGATGGTAACTACATTTCTGCTAAGGGCAAGAAAGTTGTTGTCATTGGTGGAGGTGACACTGGCACAGATTGGATAGGGACGTCGATCCGACATGGCTACAGTGGCATCATAAATTTAGAGCTTCTCCCTGAACCACCACAAACTAGGGCCCCAGGCAACCCTTGGCCACAGTGGCCTCGAACATTCCGTGTTGATTATGGGCATCAGGAAGCTGATTCCAAGTTTGGAAAAGACCCGAGATCTGTTGAGGTATTGACCAAGCGGTTTTTGGGCGATGAGAATGGTGCTGTGAAAGGACTTGAAATTGTACGCGTCCACTGGGAGAAGGATGCTAGTGGAAAATTTCAGTTCAAGGAAGTTGAAGGCTCTGAGGAGATAATTGAGGCTGACCTTGTCCTACTTGCCATGGGATTCCTTGGCCCAGAGTCGATTGTAGCAGGCGCGATGGGGACGTAACAGAAAGAAAAGTTGGAGCCCACACACATGCAGAAAACATGGAGCCCACACACATGCAGAATTCTCAAACATCATGTGCAGCAGTGCAGCAGAAAAATAATGCAGGAAAATAGAAAGCACAGAAGCAGAAAGTCAAGACAGCAACTCACGACAGCCACACATGCAGGAAAACAAAGTCTTTCACGGCACCTTCACCTCAAAAGCAGAAAGTCATTCACAGATGAAAGCAATGCTGCAGCATCATTCACGGCACATGCAGCTCACCAATGTGGAAAGTTGAAAGCACCTGCAGAAAATCATGGCAGCTCACACAGGAATCACTCGGACAGCAGAAGAAAATGAAGAAGCATCAATTTGCATCAGCAGACAAAAATTGCAGCAGATAAAACAGCAGCATCATGCACCGAAAACATGCATAAATCACGGACAGAAATTTCTCATGCAAACTCTATAAAACCAGGAGATACTTACGGACTAAAAAAAAAAAGAGAGAGAGAACTTTCAACTTAGTTTTCATTTTCAGTTTCTTTGTGTTCCTCTAGGAAATAATTTCTTTGAGTGTTTATTTTATTTAGAGCTCAACTTCAATTTGAGTGTGTATTTTATTTGAAAGTTTAATTTAATTGAGAGTTCAATTTCTTTTAAGATGCATTTTATTTAGAGCGTTTACTTTAGAAATCATTTTATTTGGAAGTTCAGATTTTTGGATTGGAGAACGCAGTCTCCATTTCCAAACATCAAGTTTATTTCTTACAATTCCTGTTTTTATTTAATTTCAGTTTAATGTCTTATATTTTCCTTGCACATTTAATTTCTGTCTATTTAAATTATTGTCATTTATTTTTTTTTTCTTGCACCTTTAATTTCTGTTTATTTAAATCATTATCATTTATTTTTCTCGCACTTTTAATTCCTCTATTTAGGTTAATGTCATTTATTTTCTTGCATCTTTAATTCCTATTATTTAAATTAATGTCATTTATTTTTCTTGCTCTTTTAAATTTCAGTCTATTAATTTCAGCAATTTTAATTTAGTTTCATGCATTTTAATTCCTTACTTTTCATCGCTGCACTCAAATCCGACAAACAAATCTAAAAATATGAATCTAGTCCATGACTAGTAACCTCTCCATCCATTGCACATACCATCCACTTTTTTCTCTTTGTGAAGTTTTTCACATTTTTTTCAACGAGTTTTAATTTTTGAGTAACTTTCCCTGAGGAGACGATCTAGGAATTTATTCCTAATTATTACACGACATCCTCCTGCACTTGGGATAGCCTTTGTGCTACTCATTTTTGAGTGAGTCAAGTTTTTGGCGCCGTTGCCGGGGAAATTAATTTTACTTGAACTTAAACTCGTTAATTTTTTTTATGCTTCTCTAAACTGATGTTTCATGTCATGGGTAAGAGACAGTTCAAATAGGTTGCTTAGAGTCACATCGAGTGTTGAGAGTAGTATCCACAGCTTGGAGATAGATAGCTCGCCTATCTTTTCTTTGAGTGAGTCAGGTGGCGAAATTGAAATTGAATCAGAAAACATGGCTGCACCTGCACCACGCACTCTTAAGGACTATTTGCAACCCACTCGTACCACTACACCTTCATGCATTATTTTACCAGAAAATGCACCCAATTTCTCTATTAAGCATGGCATGATGTCAGTAATACCTCAGTTCCACGGGATGGATTCTGAGAGTCCATACCAGCACTTAACAGATTTTGAATTGGCTTGCGCCACATTTATCACTAGGGCTATTACTGATGAGTTCATTAGACTTCGTTTATTTCCTTTCTCTTTAAAGGATAAAGCGAAGATTTGGTTTAACTCTTTAAGAGCCAACTCTATTTCTAGTTGGTCTGATATGCAACGTGAATTTTTACAAAAAAAATTTCCCTTTCAGAGAACTCAATTTTTGCAAGAGCAAATCAGCCAATTCAATCAGAGANGCCAAATCTACATAATACTAACAGAGTTGAATTTTCTCTTAACGGTGACTTAGTACAGAATGGAGGAAGAGCAAGAGAGGCTATGTGAGAAACTTTCGCTGACTGAGCAAGAACACGAGGAAATCCAAGTGGAATATGACTTGTTGCAAGATGCAATTCTTAGAGGTGAAAATTGTTTGATAGTGAAGCTATTGACTAACCAACACAATAATAAGGAAGCTTTGAAACAAACCATGAAGAAAATTTGGCGGTCGGTGAAGACCATAAAATTCCAAGATTTAGGATTAGTCTTCATACTGGCTGAATTTAAAGACATAAGGGAAAAGGAGAGGGTGAAATGGGAGGGACCATGGTCTTCTAACAAGCAGTTGGAGCTAGTTAAAGATTTTGATGGGAAATAACAGATACACCAGATTCATTTGACTGAAGCTCTGTTCTGTGTAAGAATACATGACTTGCCACTTATGGCTAGAAACGAGTATATAGGCAGATCTCTCAAGAAAGTAAAAGAAGTTGACCTTGAGAAAGGAGAAATGGCTTGGGGAGAGTTTATGCATGTTCGAGTATGTATTGATATATCAAAGCCTCTGTTGAGAAGGAAAAAGAATTAATATTGGTGCCACAGATCCATGCTAGGTTCGCTTTACCTATGAACGATTACCAAATTTTTGTTACTATTGTAGAAGATTGGGGTATGGGTATCGTGATTGTGGGGATTGTAAGACTGTGCAGGAATTAGAGGCCACTAATGTTTTCCTTTATAGACAATGGTTGCATGCTGGCGACATGATCTAGGAAAAACAAACAAAGATCAGAAAACCTTTCTAATGCGCACTCCGACAAGTGAAACAAGGAAAGCACCAGTTCAGGCAGAAATCATGGGAACATTAGATAACTGTTGTGAAATTGGAGAAAAAGTGGAAGGCCTCAAATCTGGAACGGGTAATGTAGATGGTAAATTTCTCACTGAAATCCTAGAAATAATAAGAGAAGATTATGGTAGTAGAAAATTTGGAGTTATAGTTACGGAATAGAATCCCACAAAATTACAAGCATAGTGGAAACTTTGAACCAGAAAGAAGATGACAAGTCTTTGCCTAATAGCTCAATGGGCTTCAGGCCAAGATATGAAAAGCCTTGGTCAATATAAGATTCAAGAAGAAGGCCCAATTGCAATGGTGATCCATAATGTAAGAGAATTGTGTCGTCCAAGATGGAAGAGAAAACAAAGAAATGAATTCCCAAAAACCTAGATTGAATACAATTACTCTGTAAAGGTGAAGAAGAAGAAGGAAGAGATGTGCTTGTGAAGGATGAAAAACTTACAAGAACCTGAAAACATGCCCTGGCATTAAGGATGAAACATGCACAGCTTGCAGAAGAACAACCTAAGATATCGGCTTTGGGAACCATGAAAAATTTTAGCTAGAATTCCCATACGCTTAGGAACCCACGGGAAATTTATACACTTCGAGACATTTTCAGCAAGGAAGTTCCCGACATCTTGCTGCCTCAAGAAACTAAATTGAGGGCACGAGCTATGGAATCTTGTAAGTATCATATTGGTTTTGTCAATTCCCTTTATGTAGATTGTGATGGTAGAAGTAGGGGTGGTGCGTTAATGCGGAAGAAAGATACTAACTTATCAGTTTTCCTATATTCCATATGGATGTTGTTATTCATGATGATGTTGATAATTTAAAAGATTGGTACCTCATGGGTGTTTTTGGACACCCAGATACTGCTTGTAGAATGCAAACCTAGAACTTAATTAGATCTTTGTCGCGAATGGATGGGAAAGCATGGTTGATTTTTGGGGATTTTAATGAAATTTTAGATCAATCAGAGAAATATGGAGGCAAAACTAGACCTAAAAAGCATATGCTTGATTTTAGAGAGGTGTTAACTAAATGTGCTTTAAGGGATTTCGGATTTAGAGGCCCTAAATGTACATTGTGTAATGCAAGAAAAGGCCCAAATAGTATCTGTGAGAGATTAGACAGGTTTATGACAAATTACCAATGGTGCCAACTCTTCCCACAAGCAATAATTACTCATGGTGCTGCTGCTTACTCTAATCACTTATCACTGTAGATGACTAGTGATGGTGGGATTATGTACGAGAAAAGGAACAAACTCTTTAGATTTGAAGCCATGTGTGTGGGGAGAAGAAAGATGTACACATATAATTGAAGAGTCCTAGAAGGAAGGGTCAATTTGGAGTACTATAGGGGAGGTAATGAGGATGATCCAATGTTGCAATGATAAGCTAGATAATTGGAACAAAACTACCTTTGAAAATGTCCAACATCAATTAAACAAGACAAGACTGAAATTAAATCAGATGCAAGAATCAGATTCAACTTGTTTAGAGATTGTTGATAATATTTTTGCAATGGAAGAAGTCCAGATGTGGCTAGAAAGGTATGAATTAATGTGGAGGCAGAGGTCGAAAGCTCTATGGCTAAAGGAATGGGATCAAAACTCAAAGTGTTTTCATTCTAAAGCTTCCCAAAGAATGAAAAAGAATCTCATTAGGAAGCTACAAAATGAGTGAGCAGAATGGCAAGGAGGAGACCAAAGAGACAAACTAGAAGTCAAATATTTCCAATTTCTTTTTACAACATCTGATCGAGGGGCTCTTTGGATTTTTTGGTAGGTATAGAGGGGAAAGTATCTAGTGGCATGAATGAAGAGCTCTTAAAGGAATATACAACTAAAGAAGTAACATAAGCATTGAAACAAATGCATCCTATAAAAGCCTCTGGACCTGATGGAGTGGTTCAGAAAAGGCCTCACCAAGGGGACCGCCCCCAATCAAGAGGATGTCGAGGCTGACTTGGATATCCTGTCCACCCCACTTGATGATGAGGAGGCAATGGCTAGTCCTAACAAAGACGTCACGCAATTAGAGGATTGCCTTGTAGCACTTGACACCTAGCGTGCCCAAGGAGCCCACTGTTGTAGAGTGCTTTGAGGAAACTGATCTCGCCCCCACCGCATCTGCAATTGCTTTCCAAGGCCAATAATTCCCAAGGATCTTTCCCTCCAGATGGGGCGGACATTCTAGAGTGGTGCTAATGACGGATCGTGCCCTTCCAGCCCTATTCTTGTTACAGCCTTTGACGGCAAGGTGCCTCCCAAGCCCTTTGCCCGCAAGGCCTTTCTTGCGAAGACCCCATGATGCTAAGGATGGGTCTTCAGCTTCCTCTTCGTTGACCTGGGAGTCTATCGAGCAGGATGCCTCTCTGACTGTTGTCTTCGAGAAGGATTTTCCACAAGTCAATTCCACACATGTTAGCCCTCATTCGCAGTTGGGGGAAAGAGGTCAACAAGCCCAATCCCAAGGGGCCCTCGACATTGCGAGCATCCAATAACCCCCTGACCTTTTCCCTATGGGATACTAAGTGGCTTGGCACCTCTAGGTGGGTACGACCCTTCCACGTCTTGCCCATCAGGGCTGGGGGCCATTGAAGTAAGAGTTAACACCATGCGGGAGGTGGCCAATAAGCTCAGGAGTGTCCGTACTCCAGTAGAGCTTTTTGTTTACTCTTTGATATGTAGTAGTAGTTTATTTTTCTTTTTCTAACTGGTATCATTTGGTAGGGATTTGATTTCCTAGCAGCTTGGGTTGTGGATGGTAGGGTTAAGGCAAAGAATAAGGCCCATGCTTGGTATAGTCTTAACGAACAGGCCTTCCACAAAATGTTCAAGCTTTAGGCAACAAAGGAGCATGCCAATGAGGTCTTCGATGAAATTGAGGTCACCTTCGCAGGGAAGCATCCGACCTATGAAAAGGTAGAGAGGAGTTAAGGCAAGAAGCATCTCGCCACCAGTCCAAAGTCAAGGTCATCGAAGAGGAAAGGAACCTGGAGTATAGGCGGGCACTTCGCTTGGAGGAGGAGTTGAAGGAGGCCCAAGAGTGCTACCTGGACTATGTCGCCTCATTGGCGGAAACCAAGGAAGCCTGCTAAGAATTGGAGAAACGTATCGGTGAGCTTCAATTCGAGAAGAAGGCACTTGCGGTGAATAACGTTGTGCTCCATAGGGAGAAGGACAAATTAAAGGACTTGTACGTAGAGCTAGGCAAGTCCCACTCGGGCCTCAAGGATCTAAGGTCCTACAAGAATGGAAGAGGGAACTGGGGGCCAAGCTCACCATCGCGAACGAGAAACTCGCCAAGCTCTATTCGCAATGAGCACAGTGGCCAAGTGGTTCTGTAATCATGCCTAGAGCTGCGAGTACACCCAAGGACTAGAGAAGATGATGGGGCATTTGGCAATGAACCCTCAAGACAAACCTAGGACTTTGGAGCGCCCGACCGGGAAGATCTTGATTCCCTCAGCTCCCTAGGTCGAGATTAAATGCTTGATGTCTTCTCGGCCCCAACTTCCCATGCTTGAGTGTTGATAGTTTCCAGTTTTCTTTCTTATGTAATTTTTATATCTTTCACCCCGCTTAAGCATGGGAAACTTTTTACTTTGTAAACCATGTAAGTGTATAATAAATGCGATCCTTGGTGTCCTTTCCTCCTATATCTTCATGCTTGTATTTTCTATGTTTATCACTGCTTTTGCTCAATTAGATTTCTTGCCCGATCTATCATGTCTGGGAGGGAAAGGCTCAGAAGAGCGATTCCCACCTTATCCCCTAATCAAACTTAGGGCTTGGTTGGGTATTTCTCACCACGACGTACCTTTCATAAGTGTGTGTCTCGCCTACCAGATGACAACTCCTTTGTTAGGGACCTTGGTCAAGTCATAAACATTATGACCTTCTATCCTTGCTTCTTCTTAAGATGACCGATTGTGCCTTGTCTTCTTACTTGGTCTTTGCTTGAGTATGGCAATGAAAGGTTCCTAGGTTAATGGAGGTATGGTGTTTAGTGATGGAATTGATGATGATGGTGATTTGGGGTGATCTACTTGATGCTCTTGAGTGATGGATGCAATGTGGTAAGAATGAGACTCTCCCTTTGGTGTTGGCACCGCTTAGAGTGAATTAGAATTTTGTGAAAGGGAGGCTAGGTTTATGATGTGTAAGATGAGATCTAAGAATGTAGGAAGTGATTTAAAGTTTAAGGAATTAAGCTATGGCAAGAAAGAGATAATATTTTAGGGTTTGAGAGATTTTAGGGATACTCCTAAAATTTAGGGATTGGAGTATGGAGGCTAGGGTCTTCGGCTATACTGGTTGGAAGAATAGATCTAGGGTTTTATGGTTTTAAAGAATGAGTAAACTATGGGATTTGGATCTATAGAGGCTTAATAAGTGTTTGGTAAGTGAGAAAGTGCAAGATTTGGGTATGTAATGTATAAGGCAATGGGTACTTCAGCTTAAGCAATTGGGAATTATGGGATTGATGAATAATGAAAATATTTTTTTGATAGAAAAACCTTTCATTAAAAGGATATCAACAATACATTGATCTCTCAGCCCAAAGGATTTGAGCAATTACATCAAGGAAGGATCCCAACTATAGCTAATATCACTAAAATCGAACAATTACAACTGCTGAACTGAAAAATACAAGTCAAATTCTAACTTTTCTAGCTCCCCAACACACAAATTTCTTTGGGGCTGGCAAGGTCTTATCCAGCGCCTCCAGACCAATTATCTAAAAGGTAGATCACCTCCAAACCACCAAACAAAGCTGCCCCTCCTTTGGAGTGTAGCACAAAACTCTACGGACCCATGGTCCTAGAGACAAACTCTACGAACCCAAGGTCCTAGAGACAGGCCTATTTCTATTTTTATATTTTTATTTTTACCTAAATAATACATACAAAAAGCAACATCACAACATTAAAGTAGTAAAAGAACACTAAAATGGCCCTTCGACCGGCTGTCAGTCATGATGAACTTTTGCACACTATTAATATTTGTCTGTTCTACCGATGTTGAAAAATCCACTAACTACTTAAGATGTGCAAAAAACATGGGTGTTGTCGGGGGACAGATATGTATAAGGCAATGGGTAATTCGGCTTACGCAATTGGAAATTATGGATCCAGGAATTATGGGATTGATGAATAATGAAAATATGGGATTGGACTTTGGTAGGCATGATATGCATTTGGTATGAGAGAAGATGCAAGAATTTATATTATCAATGAGAAATTATAAGACAAACAAGAAAGTAATAATCAACAATGGAAGATTGAAGAATGAATGGAAAAATATTTCATAAAATTGATAAATGAATTAGCACCTATTCACGAATTGTAAGATGAAGATCTTCTCTTTGTGATTCATGAATTTCATCCAAGTAGCTCAAGTGCCAAGCACCGAAAGAAATCTCAAAAACAAAAAATTCATCCACAAAGGAAAATATGCCAAAAGATGTAAATGAAATGGTAAAAGTCCTATTTATAGCAATTACATAGATGGAAATCCTAAAAGGGTCCCTTGGTAAATAAAATAAATTAATTAAATAAATAAATAATCCAACCAGCTTTTCCTTCATTAATGCAGCCCTTTCCTTTCAATTCTTAGCTCTTCAAGTCACGGGCTCTTGATTGTGGCAAAGTGGGCCGGGCCTGACCCAACTAGGTACAAAAATTCAAATGGGGAGGAGTTTCAACTCTTCCCATTCTCCTCCCCTCTCTCTATATTAGATGGTGTGTTCTTTTCCCTTTTTTTTGTTTTTTCTGTCCAAAATATGGTGAACACGTAATAAATTAATTAATTAACAACTTCGTAATAAAATAAATGCAAACACGTCAAACTCAAAGAAATTTTAGCTTTCACCTATATATATTAAACTTGAGGAATGTATTACTTATATTTATAATCCAACCAAATTATAAAGTACTTATTTATTGAAAAATGATCAATTTATAACTATTTTATAACTTTATATAAAATGGAAGGTAGTTATTTATGATGAAAATGACTATTTTCTATTTAAATAAGTGCATTGATCTTCTCGTAAATAACTTATAACAAATATAGTTTTTCTTATAGTGACTTTTTCTTTCATCTTGAATCTAATTGTCCTTGGTTATACTTGCTAATGTGAAATATTTCAAGTGATTTCATAAAATATTTTCCAAAACTTCCTAGACATCCTCCAACAAGGACTTTGTAGAGAAATAGAACTCTACTATCAGAGTAAGAGTAAAAGCATGTTTAAATGAGTGAACGACGAATGTGGAAAAACTGCTATTAATCATCTCAACATTCAAAGGGAGTCTAATTTTTTTGACAATTGTTACTGTTGAGAATTTGCTCAATCCACATGAAGTTCAAGGAAGCAACGTAGAGATTCAATAAAAGAGAATGCGAGATAAAGTTAGGAGAAAGCTTTTACCTATTTTTAGTTGTGAGTCGCTTCACGTGGACTCCACTCGAACAATAGTCGAATCAATTTTTAGCATTCAGTTTATAAGTTTTTGGTAGATGATAGTTATTCTACCACTGTATTTCATTAAAGAAATAAGTTTTCATTGCCGTTTCTTTCATCTTGATTATATTGCGTAGTCTTTCACTTCCTTTCTCTTTCTCACCCATCCTCCGCTTTTTCTTTTCATAGCACTAGCAATGGTGTAGGAAAACAACAATGCAAACCAACATTTAGCAAAATCCCATAAAATCTACCACATTGGATTAATCAAATATAAATTTTTTGAGCGTTGCTAGGTACAGTCAGAAGATACAAGCGGCGTGTAAATGACCGTAAAAAAAGAATAAAAAAATTAAAAACAGACAAGCTTCAATCATGACCGACCGACGAAATGGGCTGCTTTGCTTTCTTCAACTCGCCGTACATTTTCAACCCCTGTAGCTTCAACTTCGCGGAACTTCTTTCACTCTTCGAATTGGGATGCTTCTCTGAATTCCGATTCTCCAACTTCGTCTGCTTCTTGGAGCTCTGAAACTTTGGTTTTGGTTTGTGTTTGTAGAAAGACTCTATTTCCGATGATGAGAAGCCTGCGCCAGAGCTAGACTCAGATGAGCTTGAGGTTGAATTGAATAGCACAAAGCTGTGAATGCTCTGCCTCTCCATCCAATCTTCGATCATGACCGACCGACGAAGATTCTTGACCTACCTGTCCTCTTCAACCTTCCTCAACCTTCTTAGAAAACCCTTTCCCGAGCTGTGAAGGCCACATAAAAGTTGCTCAGCTAATGAGAGCGCGGACTGGATGCTGGTGGAGGTGTGGCAGAGGAGTCGGAGGAAATGAAAGGCTGAAGAGTTCCGCTGCAGATTTTTTTTTCCCTCCTTTTCAGCTCACTTCGATGTCTTCTTCTCCACTCTCAGCCGCTACAATTTTTTCTTCACACCACCATCAACCATTCACTGCAGCATCGTCTTCTACCTTGAGATGTTTCATGTCATAATTTCTAACAACCATGGCAATCATGACAGAACTCACTGGAGATAAGAGCATAATATCACAAACACCAAAGATAAAAAAAAGCATCCATTCTTTTTCATTAACTTGCAGAAACACCATACTTGACTGGAATGATCACCACGCAATCACAGAGAATGACAAGAAACACCAAAGATTGCCTAGAACAAGCAATCATGGTCACTTTACAAAATAAAATTGTCAAGAATTTCGATTTTTTTTGGGGCGAAATGCCTCTGGTTGGGAGAGATAGTTGGTTATGGGAGGGTGGGTCTGGGTAGCGTTCGGTGAGGGAACTGGCTTTGGGCAAATCCATGGGGTTGGAAGAGAAGGTGTTCATGGGGTTAAGATTTTCTCAAGGCTGAAGAGGAAAGTTGGGGGCGGGGGGTGGGGAAGGGAGAGAGAAAAGTTGGGGGATAACGAAAGAGAGAGAGGAGAGAGAATTTAAAAAAAATATTATACAAATAGCCGATTGCGTGCCGTTTGTATTCGGCGCTTGCAAAAGGCATTTCTCAAATTTTTTACTTACTAGCTGCAGTGTTTCTATATATTTAGAGATGTACTGTTCACAATATATATTTTTTTTTATTAACTTTTTTTTCTCTCTTCTCCCACTTGCTCTCTCTCTCTTAACCAAAGGCAAAACAATTATTTAATTAAAAATTAAATTATTAATTAACATGTGGTCAATATAATTGCAAAGTATGAAAAAAAATTATTATTATTATAAAAAAATATCTTTTTATTATTTTGACTAATAAATAGATAATCTAATGCGAGGATCTCTTTTAAATAGTAAAAGCAAAAAAGCAAAGCATGTGATTTTAGTCGAATTTTACCTTTGTCTTTGCCTACACCATTATTAATACTCTCATAAATGGAGAATGAGAGCGGACACTTCAATCTCTCTATATAATTATTTAAAAAAAAAAAAAAAAGCTTTCTATTAATAAGTTATATGTTACTTATGTGCCAAAATTTAATACATAAGATTCTGCAAATCAAATTATGCTACATCAATGATAATAATATGGATGTTGAGATTTCTATATTATTATATGAGTTTTTCTACTTGAAAGTCGATGTATAAAATACACTCATTTTTTTATTGACATAATAAGACTTAATTTACAAGAGATTTTAATTTCAAATTTCTCTATCAAATCAAATCCTCGTCATGTTAATCAAATCGAGGGTCTGCACATTTAGAGTTTTTATTATTATATTAGATTCAGCTTACATAATTAAGTCCAAGCTATAAGACCAACGCATTGAAAAAACAAAAACAAAACAAAAAACAAAGAGAGAAAAAATAAAGTAAGCGCGTTGGACGTGGCAGGTTGGAGCAATCATTGTAGGAAATAAATTATAATTTTAGCACGAAAAAGATTAACAATCAGAGTGGCGCAGCGGAAGTGATGGGCCCATAACCCACATGTCCCAGATTAAACCTGGCTCTGAAATTCAAAAGAGTTGCTTCCGGGGGCCCCTTTTGCGTCAATCTTGACCATGAGTTCCGTACTTGCAGGAAAAATTAACCAACATACGAAGGGTGTTCCAAGTTTTTGAAAGAGACTTGAGAATAGGTTGAATTTTCTGCATCCTCAACTTCATCTGTTAGGAAGATGAACTCTCAATTTAACTCATCTTAAGTAATTATTGATGAGACATATTATTTTTTTAATTTTTCATAAAAAATTAAATACATTTCAACTTATCTCAACTTCACCTCCTAGTTTACAATGTCTCCAGTTTCTTTCACCGCAATATGTTTGAAGATCAGATTTTCGGTTGTTTCTGTTGCGAGTGCCCCTTTGAACCGGACTTGGTGTAAATGTAAAGTTTACACCAACCACTAAATGCCCAACACATCAGTATTTTATTATTTTTACGGTTGACCAATAACGATGGAATGTTTGCTTATTTTAAAATGACAAACTGTCTTCCTTTTCCTCTGTATCACCTCTCTCATATCACCGACTTTTCTGCGTCTCCAACTTCCTAGATGCTTCCTTTGTCTAAACTAAAGCGTAACATAATTTTTTATTTTTTTCATTTTTTGACCGTAGGTGGATCTCGTTTAGTCGTCGAAGATTAGAAATGAAAGACAGGGCATGTTTGGACAGTTGGAATAATTCATAATTCTGTAAATTGTAATAAAATATTTTGAGATAAGATGTTCCATCAGATTTTATAAAATTAGAGACAAAAAATTTATTAAAATATTATAAATTTAAAAAATTATTTAAATATTTTTTATGTCTTGTAGTTTGTAAAAGTTGTATTAGTGTTTTTATTTTTTTTAAAATTTATAAATGTTGCATTGAATTTTTGGTTTGAATAATGATTAATTAGATTAAGAAATTTAAAATTAAAAATTAAAAAGCATTTTATGTTTGAATGATGAAGAGTTTGGCCACATCACTCAATCTCCGTCATCTTATACATAGCTAACACCCGCTTCAGGGAAAAAGAGGAAAGAAAATATTATGTCTTGGGCTAAAAGAACCAAAATGAAAATTGATGCAACTAAGCCTCGTTTAATTTAGTTGTTAGATTTAACTGAAATCAATTTAGTTCAACCTGATTTTAAATTAAATTTAATGTTTTAAAAACTCAACTCTCGAATTACTAAACTCATCTAAATTCAAAACTTTGTACACATGAGATCCACAACTTTTTTTAACTCAACACATTTTTATACGTCGGACCCGTAACCTTCTTCAACTTTTTATAAATATTTTTAAACTCATCTTAACATCTAAATACATCTAAATTCATCTAGATATATTTCATATAACTCACTTCACCAACTCAATTCACTATTATTCATAAAAAATTCAATTCACCTCAATATCCAAACGCAACCTAAATAATCAATGTTTTTTTTTTTCAATCAATGAGATATGCCCCTAAATAAATAGAGCTAGTGAAATCTGGAGCCCAAGTTAAATGAGTATCGCAACCAATCATATTAGTAGAGTACATAAAATAGTACATAAAAATGACTGTATATAAAATTATTATTATTATTATTATGAGTTATTCTACTTAGAAGTCGATGTGCAAAGTACACATTATTTTATTGACATAAGAAGACTTAATTTGCAAGAGATTTTAATTTCAAATTTCTCTATCAAATCAAATCCTTGTCATGTTAATTAAATTGAGGGTCAGCACTAGTCTTTCTTATTATATTAGATTCAGTTGATGTAAGTCGAAGTATAGAGACTCAACGCATTGGAAGCTAGTTATGTAACATTTTAACTAAGCTTTCTAAACATTGCACTCTCCCTACAACTTGAAGCTAGTTATGTAACATTTTAACTAAGCTTTCAATTGAAAAGTTGAAAAAGGAACAAAAGAACCATGTAAATTATCGCCGGCATGCTCTTGAAACTTTGTACCATTCATTCCAAACCGCTCCTCCTAAAGATGGAGTTGGTCGCTGCAGAAACTCGATGGCACAACTTAGAGCTGCAATCGCCCCGTCCATTCCTCCCCCGGCTTCAAAGTGATAGGTTTCTCGATTACTGCCCCATCGACACAAAGCATCTGTTTGTATTCCTCGTCACTGTAATCTACCATTGATTTTTATTTCTTCTCCCATGGATTCCACACCACTGTTATAAGAAAAGAAAATTGATCAATTGACAGAAGACCAAACAGGCAAACACCATAAAAAATCAAGCATCATAATGGGGAGAACGTTAACCATTCCAAATGTTTGATAGCATCGTGCATGCATGGGAATCGAGTTAGTCCACTCATACCAGGTAAACATTTATATAGTCCTAATGTTTGATAGCATCAATTGCACGTGATGGTTCTACTTCTTCAAATGTATGACAGCTTACCAGCATCTGGCAGTCCTTCCTTTCTTATCAAGTATGTCCGCTGTTTTTCATGATCAAGGACAGCGATTACATTAGGAGAACCAAGATAAACTCGATCCACCTGCCAGGAAAGAATATGCTCAATGATTAAATGCAGAGTGATGTTACTAAATTCTGTCACTAACCACACCTTTATTTTCATTCTAAGTTTCAGGGGAGAAGTGCACACACATGCACATTGAGTTTGACGAGGGAAGTACTGGTGCAATTTTGATGCCTTGTGGAAGAAACTAACATCTTGATACGATGTAGAAAAGAATTTTCAATTGTCCTGTTTTAGAAATTTCACTCCATTATCTAGATCTAGAGTTTCCCAGCATACAACTTCTAGCGTGTTAAATTACTAATAAACACTGAAGGGAATTTACCTCAGCTACAAAAGTTATGGCACCTCCTTGTTCGGTAAAACGTTCTCTTTGGCAAAGATTGTCCAGATAGTCCAGACCTTCTATTCTTATTTCACTGTGGACACCATTTACGTTCATCTGAGTGCATGTTACACATCTATAACAAAGATATCCATACTATAGAAGCAGAAAATTTATTTTGCCTTTACTAGTAGATAGTCACAATCCGACCAAAAGGGAAAAAGTTAGACACATTCTGGAGGTGCAAAGTCATTCTGCCCAAATGTAATTTACGCTATATACGTAAATTGGAAAGCATGCTTTTCTTTTTCTTTTTCATTTTTATTTTGTAATTGAAAAGTTCAAAAGGTAAGTACTCAATACCTTATGTCAGAAACTGACAAGTACGTATGATAGGCAAACGAGAAACTAAACGGCTTTCCATTGACATTTCTAATCCGTGATATCAGCATCAGATCACCATTAGTTGCTAGAGACACCCTAAGACGAAACTCAAAGCTGGAAAGGAATAGAAAAAAATAATAATATTCAGTTTGCATCACATCATCCCTTGATACACCAGATAAAGATGGTGAGCCTATGCTGTGTCACGTGCTCTGCAAAAGATGTGTGCGCAAATTTGTCAACCCTAGTACCTCCCCCTGGATAGACAAAGAAATCCGAGGATCTCACCAGCCATGCAATCAAAAGAGGATTAGAATTTTAAACCAGTCTCCACATTTTAACTCAACTTGGCTTGAATTTGTTAAAAAGCACGAGCAAAGATCGAGAAATAATTTGGCTCAAATCGAGCTCATGTTTTGATCATCTTGAGGTTGACTTTTTTTGTAAGAATAGAGGACAGCACCTTTGATAACTTTATTGGAAACCTCACTTGTGACAGAAGAAAACCGTGATAATATCAAAACAATACTTACTAGAACAAGCAAAACAAATCCAAAAACCAACAAGTACTAGAGCTAAAACAAAAACTAATACGAATATGCGGCAAGCCTTCTAAATAGTCGTACACCTCCACCCCTAGTTTAGCAAGAAGATCCTCTTACGAGTTCCCTTCACGGAAGATATGAAAAACATTAAAATCCAATCCCACCAACACTAATGTAATCTCCTCCTAAAAATCTTCTAGATACCAAACAATGCATCTTTTATTCCACGACCATTTTATAACCAACAAAGAATCCATTTCTATATCAACACAAGTGAAACCAAAGGATTTTACAATCCGTAAGCCATGTAATGATTCCAAAAGTTCTGCTTTATTATTCGTACCTTCCCCAACATTTGCAGCTAAAGCAACCCTGTAACTTACCTTATGAATTTCGAATTACTCCTCCAGCACCCATCATTCCCAAATTACCAAGCCAGCTACCATCAATATTATTTTTACTCTATTTGGCAACATGCCCCTCCACTATGAGGAAGTGCACAAAGAGATGGAGGCCAGCACCCCCCTTTTAGAGAGCCTACCACCCACTGTTTCTGGGGGCACTACCCCTTCGCTGAATATCAACAGGGAGTATCTCTCCATTCCTCCCCTCTTCACCCCCTATTTTGGTGGAGACACTGAATCCCTTCTTATCGATGGCTTGGGTGGCTTGATGGGAGGAGACGCCCACCTAATTGAATTTGACTTGGCCTATACCAAGGCCAACCTCCCATCTATGGGCCTCAAATGTTCCCTAGAAGGAGCGGCCGACTCAACACCAAAGCCTGACAAAATTTCTCTACCAGGGGGTGTCCTTGGCCCTGAGGAGATCTTTGGCAAGGAGAACAGTGGCGGTGCCTCCTCCTCTTCCACAAGCGCCCAAGCTGAGGCCACAACCAAGTTGGCCAGCCGTCTAAAGGACTGGCTTTCTAAGGTATTGTCGTCATAGGACTCATCCTTTTCCTTTGTGTGCTCATTTGCAGCTCTAACCCGAGTGTTTGGTTGTTTTTGCAGGGAATCAATGACTTGGCGGCGTGGATCTTGGCAGATCAAGCCCACCTGGAAGAGGACGTTTGGGAGAGCCGAAGGTTGTGTTACATTGCGAAAGTTGGCTTTGAAAAGTGGAGGGATAGGGTGGAGTTGGAGGTGCTGGCCAAGAAGAAGAGGGAGTTGGAGATACTACTGGAGCAGTCAAAAGCCTACTTCCACTCCCTACAAGGCGACCTGGAGATTCTTGAGAACAAAGTCCTTGAGCTTCATGACATTGTACACCGTGCTCAAGAGGTGAAGGTCATGGATGACTTTGCCTTAAGGCTTCTTCACTCAGAAAGGGACTCCACTAGGTCCCAACTCTCCAATGCCTAGAAGGGCTTTGAGTTTGAATTGGTCCACCTTAATGCTGACCTTCTCACCCGCACTAGGGAGTTAGACTCAACTCGCGAGGAACTGAGCCGTTCGCAGGAACGGAGCCAATGCCTGGCATAAGAATTGGCGGCCATTGTGGGGAAGACTCGCCTTACCTCCCTTGACCTTTCTGAAGTGCAAGGGGCCTTGGCAGAGCTGAAACAATGCCATTAGCAAAATAAGGATAGTCGCAAGGACTCGGATGAGGAACTTAGAAAGTTGAATTCAACCTTCCTTGCCAAGGATCAACAACTAACCGAGAAGAAGAAAGAGCAGGTTGTTGTTTGGGCAAAATTTGTATGCATGCGTGGCCAGTTAGCTTCTGCCCCTGCAACCAAGGATCGTGCCTTTGCCTTTGGTTATGGCGCTGGCATCCTAAGGCTCAGGTCCTGCCTTCTGACTGATCCTGCTACTAACCTCGCGGCACTAGACCAAGGCTTATTTTTCCCGGAGGCTACCATCGGCTGTCATGTTGACACCTTTGGGCAGGATGAGTTGCTAGATGCTTTTGAAGGCGTCCCTCTGCTACCGCCTCCCACTCGAAACTACACCCCCTAACTCCTTAAGTCCACCCTTTTGTACTTCTTGTAATTTTCCTTACAAACTTTTGTAATAATAACTTTGGTTTATTTTAAAGCCTGATTGGCAAATGTTTGGTGGCTTTTTGTTTTACTTGCCTTGCAATTGCTTTTGCCTTTCTATTTTTCTTGTGTTGCAAATGTTTTTGGGTGGCATGGATCATGGTATTCGCACCCACTTTTCAAGGCACTACAAGTTGTTTACGCTTGTCATAGGTGTATAAGGGTGGCAGGGTCTAGTGACCTTCGCGCCTCTTTTTTCATGGCATTATAAGCTGCTAAGGCTTGTCATAGGTGTTTAAGAGTAGCAGAGTCTAATTTCCTCCACGCCTCTTTTTTCATAACACCGCAAGCTGTTAAGGTTTGTCATAGGTATTTAAGAGTGGCAGTGTCTAATGATGTCCAAGTCGCTTTTTTCATAGAACCGCAAGCTGCTAAGGTTTGTCATAAATGTTTAAGGATGGTAGGGTCTAATGACATATATGCCCCTTCTTTCATAGCACCGCAAGCTGCTAAGGCTTGTCATAGGTGTTTAAGGGTGGCGGGGTCTAATGACCTCCACTCCCTTTCTTTCATGTGTGCCAGGTTTTGCACAAATGTTTGCCTTGGGGTATATTTATTTTTACCAGGAAACAACAAAGCAGACCGCAATACGATTTAAGTATTAATAAATGGATGTAAATATCATAATGGCAAAATGTAATAAATGAAATCAATGTAATTGCTACGGATAGAATTTCTTTAAGTGCTTTGCATTCCACGAGTGTGGCAGCTTCTTGCCCTGGTTGTTTTTCAATTGGTATGCCCCTGGTCTGTTGTTTGCTACCACCACATTAGGTCCTCTCCATCGGGGCCCCCATTTTTCCGTTGTCTTGGGTAGTCACTCTGCTTTACTTCAAGACCAGGTCCCCTACCTTAAAAGTCCTAGGCCTTACTCTTTTGTTGAAGTATTTCTCGACCTTAACCTTTTCATGCGCCATTCTGGCCTCCACTATCTCCCTTTCCTCTTCCAACAAGTCGAGATACTCCTCCATCTTTTTGTCATTTTGGGGTTTCGAGAAGTAGCACGTTCGGTAACTAGGGAGCCCTACTTCAACTGGGGAATCACTTTGCACCTATATGCCAGTGTGAATGGTATTCCCCTGTTGGAGTCTTAATCGATGTTCTGTATGCCCAAAGTACCCCTGGCTGCTCGTCTGCCCATTCTCCCTTTTTCTCTACGACCATTTTCTTCAGGATTGAGAACAATGGCTTATTTGTCACTTCTGCTTGTCCGTTTGCTTGTAGATGACCTGGCGAGGAGTACTTCACCTTAATCTTTAGCTCCGCACACCATTCCCTATAATGGTCTGAGTCAAACTATTGCCCATTGTCTGTAACTATACTTTGCGAGATTCTATATCTGCAAATGATGTTCTTCCACAAAAACCTTGTCACAACCTTACTTGTCAAGGTTGCCAATGGCTCTGCCTCCGCCCACTTCATGAAGCAATCCACTGCAACAATCCTAAATTTTACACCACCCTTTCCTGGAGGGAAAGGTCCAACCAAATCCACGCCCCATTGGGCAGAAGGCCAATGTAACCGTTCACCTACACAATGAAGATAACACCTGCGTGATATGCCTGAAATCACTCCGATGCTTAAGTTAGTGAGAGTTCCACTCAAGTAATCAAAAATTCAAATCTAGATTGTTTTTTAGATTACCTCGTATATATAGAGATTTCCAGTTGGATTAGATTAGCACTGTATAAGATCACCTTCATGTGATGTTTATCTTGCGCAATGCTTATCAACTTAGAACATCTCTAAGTAACCAAAACAATCACGTACGTGCATTAAATTTGTTCTCTCCTAAGTAAGGCGGCATGTGGAATGTAGATCCCTGCTAGGCCTGAACTCTCAGTTTAGGCCGGTTGTCAAAGAGCCTTTTCCATTGGGCTGAAAGCACCAAATGGGCCCTCCACTTACCACCCACATTCTCAGTCCAAACAAGAATATCATCCCCTTCTCTATTTCTTCCTAAACTTTCCACCGCCGACATAACATTTTCGGAACCCACCAGCTGAGAAATGAATGCAAGGTCCCAACCAACTTCAAGCTTGCAATCTTTGACGGTAGTTTTCAAAAAAGTAGCATTGACATATCGATTAATTAAAGGGCCCTCATCCAACCATCTATCATACTAGAAAGAAATCTTACATTCTCTCACCTTCCAAGGGGACAAATTAAGAACCATTGGCAAACATTTCGCAATCGTCCGCCAATTTTTTGAGCCCCTTATTCAGATCCACTAATGAGACATGATTATTATTCACATACTTTGCTCTAAAAACATAAATAAAAAATAAAAATAAATAAATAAAAAATACCCAACTCAACTTAAATCGATTACAGCCCTAATTATGGCTTGTGAGATCATTTATTTTGGAGCATTCCATAATAGAATACCAATCTTAACCATGGCTTGAAACCACACCAGAGATAAAAACACTACTATTGTTTGTTTTGGAGCATTCCGTAAGAGAACACCACTTCCATAGCATATATGTTCTCATAATGTAATCGGATAGCTTGAGACGGAAACACCTTGGCGTGCTAAAGCTTCTTTTTTATTTAGCTTCATGTTGTAAAATCGTTGGCCGCACGATCCATAATCAAACATTCCGAAAACTTGATAATAAAAGAATTTAGATGAAAGAATAAACAGCTAGGGGTGGCAATAAATGACATGATCCGTTAATCCAACATGAATTTGACACGATAATAACAGGTTTGTGTTTATTTAAGATTAAAGTTTTATGTTATAAATTTCATATAAAATTATATACATTATATATAAAAAATTATATATATAATATTTTATTATTTATATAATATTAAAAATTTAATATATACTTTTTTAAACATGAGCGGTTTCATTCCAGAAAACACATAACCAAAACTGAACCAGTTCTCACTAGTTTTTACAATATAGAAATCGGTTCTGGACTAGTCCAGGTCGGTTTTCCAATTTAAACATTCAACTCTACCAACCTAATATTAGGAATGAGTCTGAATACATGAGCTCATGGTTAATTTTGAGGAGATCAACATAGTAGATATCATGATTATCCCAATAATCAAATGCTTCATAAACTTGAGAATAATAGAAATTATTGACAATATGATCACCAACATAAATGTTGCGTACGATTCCATTTCATGTATTTTAAGATACTCCCATATATCTCTCCATGGGGTAGAACGAAGCACCCAAAATAAAACCTAGTATTTTTGTGTCTTTCATTGAGAGCAAACACCATCCATGATGTAACACGACTCATCAAAGTTAACCCTAACACCACCCATTTCATTAGCTTGTTATTGTCAAACATAATTTTTTTCATCCTCTAATACAAATGCCAAAAAGCAAACAGCAAGATCTGGAAGTTCAGCTATCAATTTACTATTTCTTAATTAATAGTTTAGTAATATTACTTTTCATTCTAAGTTTTATTATCCTCAATTATGCTTATTAATGTGACACAATTTAATATGTCAAACATAAATACTGAGTATTAGGAAGACTATGGCCAGTTTCTAAATCGTCTATTGGATTTTCTCAAAATGCCATCGCCCCTATCAATCGAGTTTGCCAGAATCTCTAGTCTGTCAGTGATTTGCAAAAAGTTTAAATAAGTATGATACTGAAAATGTCTTACTAAATCCTTATTTGAAAATGAAAAATTCTAAACATAAACATAAGACTCTACAAAACACACCATCCATTTTTTTTTTTAATTTAATTTAATTTTTTTTTATTTTATCAAATGTTTGGTATATGAATAATGAATAGAAAATTTGAATTAATTTTAAAAGAATAAATCTAAAAAAAATTAAAAAAATTTTTAAAAATAAAAAAAACGAGGTGTGTGGTGTATGGAATTTATGAGTAGCAATATTTATTTAAAAAAAAAAGAAAAAGGATATGAAAATTAAAGATCACATCTAAAGGAATAATCCGAGTCTACTTTTGAATGGACAGGTAGGGTAGGATTAAGAAATATAACTGAAAAGCAGGTCAAGACGAATTGTGGAACTGTTTATAAAAATATAACGAGCCAGAAATACTTGCCCTATAAAACTGTCTGTAAAAAGAGGGATAGAGAGAGACAAAGAGCACGGACTGAGACTTTTTACGTGGGTAGAGAGAGAGAGAGAGATAGAAACAATTATGTGAAAATTCTAAACATTGTAACCACATGCTTTAAAATTGAGTGTAATCATGAATAAAGGGTATACCCGACAATTTTATTGGGACGGAGAAATAACTAACACCACCTACTTTCTCCTATGGTAGCTTCCAGTTGATTCAATTAAAGGAATAAACAATTGAGATAAAGAGCGGAAGTGCAAATTACGTACGTGAGAGAGAAAATAGGGGAGACAGGAAAAGAAATCAAGAAAGAGAGAGCGGGGAGGGGGGCCGAGAGGCGAGAGAAAAAGAAATCGAGGGTTGCACCATAGTGGCAACTTTTTCTTTCTGTTAGAGTATCTTTATTGGTTTGAATAAATTCATTTCTAAAATTTAATCAATATCATATTTTTTTATATTTACTTATTTTATTTAAATTCAATCTTTAATTAACCATTTACTCTCTATATAATAATATATTATTAAATTAATAATTTTTTATTTTATTTATTTGTATCACATTTTATATTCCAATTAAAAATATTAACTACCAATTTAATATTAATAATAATTATATTCCAATTAAATTAATATTAAAAATTATATTTTTAAAAGTCATTTAATGCTAATAATAAAAAATTGAAATAAAACTCATCGAAAATTTTATCTAAATTTCTTAATTACTGACCAAATATCTTGCAACATATTCAATCTAATGTAGTAAATCTAATGAAAAATTAGTATTTTAATATTTGGTGAATCAACTATAGTCCTCTATCTTTAGCCAACCACTCATGTAGTGGAAATCTAAACTATTTTAGATATGCCCAATTCAATGTGGGATATTTTTTACATAGATTAGGCAAATTTTGGCCAACCTTCTCACTTGCCCAAGTCAATGAGGATGCTCTTAGGGATTAAGAAGTAAACTAAAGTTGTTTAATAGTCATTTAATGAGTTTTGATGAGGGCTCTTAATAGCCATGTTACACTTAGAAATGCTATCCATAACCCCTACCCTTTTTAAATGACACACTTTGATGCATAAACATAAAAACTCTCAAATATATGTTTTCTCTATTTTTAGGCTATGGAATATGTGAGTATTGTTGCTCTAGTCTTACTACATAGCACACGATACCATCGATGTGAAGATTTTGGATAAAAAACAACGATAAAAAATATGTGAAACAATTGTAATAGATCCAAGATATTTCCAACGAAATAATATTACTTCTGCTTTGTATTATGATCTAGTATTTCTAACATTAGGATTAGAGACGTTGATCGGTTGTTTCCAATTTGTGTTTCACGTGCCTGTTGTTATTTTCTTTACTGGATTAATTTTTTTGTGACAAGAATATTTTTTCTAGATTGCATGAAGTGATTCTAACATACCACCGTGAGTGGTGGTTCGTGTAATGTTTGCCACTTGATGGATACTGAGCATTGGTAGTGCAATGAAAGGACTGCTGCACAAGCAACATCGGTGGCCATAAGAAGTGGTCGCCACCACTCAAAGTAGCACGGACTTACACGTGAAGGTTGGTTCACGGTGCAACGGGCACCCATGCCCCGTTGACCAGATGTGCGCAGTGAGATCTCAATGCCATGTCGCTACGAGCACCTGCCACACAAAACGCCGCATGGGTGCTACGTGATGATAAGTGGCGTATATGGTGCTACGCAATGAGCATGTAACACACCCGAATAGTGAATAATAAATGTACAGGGAAATTGCTCTCTTTGAGGGGAGCTCCTCCAAAATATAGATAGGAAAAAAGAGAGAGAGATAAATGAAACTAGGGTTTTTGCTATTACTTTTCAGATAAAAAACTACAGCATAGACGGCACCTGAAGGTCACCATCTTTACATTCTAGTATGTCGGCCCACTAGAATGGACTTAACATAGAAGACTAAATAAAAGGCATGCAGAAGCTAAAGACATGGACTTAATATCATAACATAAACTCAGGCCCAAGAATAAGCCCGTAAGCATTGGACTCTAAGTGACCCATGATAGGGCCCAACCCAAATTAGACCCACTAACATCCCAAGTATGTTGACCGAAGCTTCCCTTTAGTTTCACTTCAAGATCCCCTTTTCTGACTTAGGGTCCGGCTTCTTCACTCTCCTTCGGTAAGTGTTCCTCTACCGCCACTCTTTTACCTTCTTCAATGGTCCTCGCCAGCAATGGTGTTATAGAGTAGCACCAGATATTGTTTTGCGCGGCAGCAAGAGCCTAGGTGGAACGACGAGCACTGTCTAGATGAAGCAATGCTGCGCCACTCATGGCGCTATGCTGACGAGGGTGTTGCGTTGCCAAGGCACAGTGCCCACTAGTTGTGCACAGTGAACTCCAGTGGTGTTGTTCTCGCCTCGATGCTGCGTCAACTGATTTTGCAAGTAGAACCGATCACGTTTTCCACATCGTGATGCGGTACAATGTACCGAGTACTGTAGTGTGGGCACACCATCTGCGTGCTGCGCCGCCCATGGCTTTGCACACACCAACTGGGCCTTCGCCCCTAGGCGCTTCTTGTAGCAGCAGGATACAGCATGCTGCCCGGAGGTGCTAGCTGCACAGGATACAGCCTTAGGAATGCTACCATGGTGCAGCGCCCCAAACTGCGCAGCGTGCAGCGGCGCTTCCATGGTTCGGCGCTTGTACCAGGAGCTTCAGAGTTGCCATTAATAGCCGACATGCTGTAACCGGTGGCGGTTACACAAAATATTTCACTTCCGTTAGATGTACAGTGCTAGAGGCAGATGAACAGCTTATTTGTGCTAAATTTATTATGCTTGGGTTTGTTTTAAAATCACCTTTAGGCCGTGAGCTTTTTTTTTATTTGGGCTAAAATGGTGTTGTGCAATTTTTAAATCACTATAACTACATAGATAATTAGTATAACTACGTAGTATATTAGTAATAAGAGTATTACTATTATTTAATATAGTATTATATTGAATATTAATAAATGTGTGGGGTTTGAAGAGATATAGTAATAATAGTATATTACATATAATATTACTATTATTACATATAGTTATTAGTTATAGTATTAGTACTAGTCCTAGTGTATTATTAGTTATAGTAACTAAGTAAATAACTATTACTAATTTACTATATACTAATAGTATTAGTGTATTACTAATATATATATATATATATAATATTATACAATATGTATATATATTAAATATATCACAATATAAATACATAAGTATTAAACAAAATGCCCTTGGATGAAAAAAAAAAAAAAAGGTCCATGGTGGACCAACCAGACCGAACCGGACCAGCTCGGTCCTTAGAGAGTTTGGTTCAGTCCAATGTGGGAAAACTTTTGACCAAATAGGTTCAGTTCGGTCTACAAAATCTCTTGGAACTGAAGGACTGAACTCCCCCTAGTTGTGTAAGGTCATTTCATCACTTGAAATTGTTAGGATGATTATAGGACTTAGTCTTCAAACTTTTAAAATGTGATAAAATAAAGAATTATGTAGCCCAAGTTTGTATTGTTCATGCTTATGATTGGCCAAAACAGATCTCTTCGATTTAGGAAAAAATTGTTTTTGCATGTAATTGACTTGGAAGATTGCTTATCCTAGTGGGAGTATGGTTGAAATTGATTTGAAATTAATCTCTTCTACAATATAAATTTGCGTGAAAATTAAGTTAGAAATTAATAATTAAGCATTGAGACGCAAGACATGATTATGAAGCTTTGCAAATTTTCGATCTTCAAACATGTGTTAATTATTTTTGTTCTCACTTAGATTAACACGGCAAATTTCTTAGATGAATGTGCTATTAAATATACATAGGTCAGTAACTTTGAGATAACTGAAAAGAAAACCTACGAATTTGTATGCGATAATTGTCTTATTAATCTCCTCCATGAGCAATAGTTGAAAATAAATAAAGATTATTATGAGTGTTAGATAATCTTAAGCCATCATTATAAACCTCTTAAATGTATAAAGTAAAATTGGAAGTGCACGTGGGACGCATGCACTACAATTTTAATAAAAGTTTATGAGATCAACTATCAGATAGAGATATACCACTATTTTGCCTTTGAGAATTTTGCGAGTAACAATAGAAGTTGCGCGTTGTTTTTTGTAAAGCAAAGATTAGTTGCTCCTATATTTGAGGTTGAGCATTACAATCGTGAAGTAACTTAGATTAAATCACAGATAAGCACATAATCTCAAAAACTTGTTAGTATATCTAGCAAGTAATGGCATTAAAATCTGAATGTGCAAGTAAGGACATTCTTGCTTGACACATTCATTTTAAAGATTTATTAATTGCATCTCTCTGTGATATTAGCACTGATAATCTTGCTCAAGTTTTCTCTCTCTAGTAAGAATAAATAGGTTATTGCAGATATATGAACTTAGAAGCACCTCTTGAGAGTAATGTAATACCAAGCACATTGGAGTTCTTCCCCTACTCCTTACCGACCTAACCCACCCATCCCCGGCCTCAAACGGTCACCGGAGCGGCTCCCACGAGCTCAACTCCGATTTGCCCTTTTTCCGCCCCTACCGGCGTTTTCGCCGCCACCCACGGCCAAAACTCACTTCCACTAGCTTCATAAACATCTCTAGACCATTCCCTATCAATTTGGTGTCTTGGTTTGTCCCCGGTCAAAAGTGGGTATTTTGCGACCCACGGGAACAGTGCATTTGCACTGTTACGTTGCTTTCGCATCGCCGTTCGCTTCGCGCCGAAGCTTCTAAAAATCCTATATAGCGCTGTAAGTATTTTCCAAACGCTACTTTTAGATTTAAATGTATTTTACTCTTTCAATAATTTATTTGGTTGGTTCGCTGATTCCGGACTGAGTCCGAGGAGTTCGGGGGTCGGATGGATGGAGGACGGAGTTGCTTGTTTTGTTGTGCTATGGTTGAATTTATTTGTCGAGCATTGAAATTGGCATTTACATGATGCATGCACTTGTATTTTATTTTATTGGATAAAATCATGTTTTATTGGCGTAAATGATTTTTGGGAGTGTGCGTATCACGAGCCCAAGCCGGGATGGGTTATTATCTCGGTGGAGCTCCTCTGGTCACTCGGGAGTGGATAATACTGAGTGACATCCCCTGGGTTGTCGCCGGGCGACGACCGGATCGCACGATACGGTAACGCTGTCGTGTCGACTCCGTGGTCCTTTTAGTGGCGGGGACTAGAGGATGGCCTGGCCAGGTACGCGCGAGTTGGAGGCGCGAGTCTGGGCATCGCTCGTGTAGGTGTCACACGCGTAGACGTTACCTGCGGTGTGGCACAGAGCCAGAGTGTGCGGATGATCCCTAGGGGAGATCATGGTGCATGCATAATTGGTTGGTTTTCATGATTTTCGGATATGGGCCATTTTCTGGGAAAATGGCGATGGTCTTGTGATCCATTTTCTGGGAAAATGGTGGTTTGGGCCATTATCTGGGATAATGGCGAGGCTTGGTTTTTAAGGTTATGTTTTTAAGCCAAATGGGTTTTTGGCGTGCGTGGAAAATATGATTTATGAGTTTTGGAGCATTGACATTCATTCATGCATATTGTTTGAGTTTAATATGCTTTTATCTAGTGGTGTTTGGATTTTACTTACCTGCGGCACCATTTTTGGTACCGTAGATTTTGATGCAGCGTTCGAGGAGGAGGAGGAGGCTGAGCCCGAGGATACGGCTCCGCCGGAGTTCTGATTTGAAGTTATGCTTTGTACTTAGTTTTAAAACAATATTTATATCATGTAATATTTTATTCTGTACCTTTGAACCGTTTGTATTTTATTTAAGAAAAATTCTGGTACTTAGTATTTGACTTTGCTATCCGCTGCGTATCTTCTTGTGCACATTTGTCGCTTGCACACACTTGGCACTCTTCGATAGGGTGGTGACCCGTGATATCACCATCCGGGCGCCTCGAATTCCCTGTTTTCCGTACGTGGGGATTTTGGGGGCGCCACAACTTTTTCCTTTGTCAATCAGATCAACAACCCCAGGTTAGATTATATAAGTGAGGAGAATTTAAGATTCTATGTTGGGATTCATGCTATGTGAATTTAGTTCCTTTGGTAGAACTATATTATAAATATTCTCCTTTAGTCTCTAAACGACAAAAGATTACTGATATATAGCTACCACACTATTTATTAGTATATTTATTTTCTGTAAATTGAGTCACTATCACTAATGGTACTTCATCACTCAAAGGTATACTCACATTAGTTGTTGAATTACTCCCATTATTTTTTACGACCTTTTATAAAAAAATTTAAAATATTAAAGTCAAGGTAATTGGAATGAAACATTCTTTTTAATAAATTAAAAAAAAAAGAAGTTATACAAAAAAAATCTACAATACCCCACCCTGGCCGAAAATACGAATAATTTTCTTGACTTAACCAAAAATATTCAAGCTTAGATCTTCCATATTTCCATCTTAACTGAATTCATGTATACACAAAATAACCACTCAGCCTTACTTAAAGGAGAATGAACTTGATCTAAGGATGACAAGTCATAATTAAGGCAGCAACCCCATATTATATCAACCCAAGTGTGATGTAACAATTGCTTTGCACCATAATTCACTTATAACTCCATTCTCAGTAAGTCATAAAATTGCGAGAAAATTGCTCTCATCATATAACTCATATAATTGCGATTTAGAAAATATTTTATTTGAAAAATATGTTTTCCTTCTGGTTAAAAAAAAAATATTTGGAACTGCATTCATATGATGAGACAATATTTATTATTTCATGCCCTTACTGTGCATGTATAGGAACATTGACATAGAGAATTCTTACATTGCCTTTTCCTCTTTGACTATGCTAAACAAAGGAGACGGATCTCATTAGTGAGAAAACATTCAATTCCTTAATCTTCACACCCATCATCCTATGCCTCCACGACACATTTTAGCATATTATCTTTCCACCCAAGAAATAATATTATTGAGTCAATGAGTGGCAATCCAACATCTAAACATCTAGGAATTCTCACTAACAGCACAGTTTTTAATGAATCTTAAACCAAAATAGGTCTAGTCTTAACTAATATTGCACTAAAAGCTAAAAAAAAATATCGCTCTGCACAACAAATTTATATAGTACATGACGTTTTCAGCTGCTAACTAGTGATATATCCTTATTTTTCGCTTACTCAATCTTTTTCGTATTATCCAAACTATAGGAGAGAAAATAAAACTTTGCAAGAAATTATCTTAACTTAAAACTTATCTTGTATCAGTGCAACCATGAGCAAGATTTTTAAGCTCAATTAAGTCGTATCTAATTATTCAAACTTTTGCCACAGTTACCATGCAAGC
>QGSO01000984.1:0-27967 GCA_011037825.1 Carya cathayensis
AGGGAACTCACCAGTATTGAGGGCCGACAACGCTGCTTTAGTAACCTAGGACCCACAACTGACCAATAACGTTGAAAAAATGTAGGGGCCATCCCATCTGGCCGTGGAGCCTTCAAAGGATGCATCTCTTTCAAGGCAAGTACCACCTCTGCCTCAGTATAGACAGCAGTCAAAGATTCATTCATATTAGAAGTAACTCTACCATGCAGACTACTCAAAAAACCCATATTTCCTCAATGTGATGCAGTAGAAAATAAATCCCTAAAATAGTCCACAATCAGCTTATCTTTTCCATCCCCATGCACCCATTCCCCCCTTGCATCTCTCAGTTTCAAAATAGAGTTTCTTTTCCTACGATTGAAGGCTTTCAGATGAAAGAACTGAGAGTTTTTATCCCATTTCCTTAAGCCATAGAGCCTTAGAACACTGCGTCCACATCAGTTCATCCCTTGCTAACCACATCTGCACATTCTTCTTGGCATTAACTGTAACGCTCGTCCTTATGGTGGATCATTTATAAAATGATTTTATGAAAAGAGATGGAAATTACCATTCGTTTTGAAATTTCTTTTCCTTCCATGTCAGGATACAAAAGACTCCATGTTTATAAATAAAACATATTTCTTAATTTAAAAGGTTACAGCGGAAAACATTAAAATTTTAAATTAAAGTTTATCGTACAAAACGTTGTGCCTAGGCTTCTGTGCTGATGCGTCATGCTCATCTTGTCCCTGGGAGGGCACACATAAAAATTAAAATGAGTTGATGACTCGTAAGCATTACTTCATACAGTTAAAATATAACAACATAGGTTTTCAGTCATGCATTCATCATTCCATACATACCATACATAGACATTCAATTCATTTTAAAATGTTGCGAGATGGAGTTTTTCTTAAAAAGGGTTTTCTTTTCATAAAACAGTTTTCCTACGCCTCGCGGCCTTCATTTCTTAAAGAGTCTTATCATACATGCATTCTTTCTAAACATGCATACATTCTTTCTTATTGCTTTCATTAGCCGTTGCATACTGTTACGCCCCTTGTGTGAGGGTTAGTGGTCTTTTAGACCTTGATTGTGGCGTGGCCACGAGTTAGGAATCCATTCTTTTAGGGTGTAGCACTAGGTGCACTACCAGTACTACTTACTCGGCATTGCAATCTGCCTAATCCAGTCCTTCGGTACCATCATCCGTTCATTCAGTCATGGCCGTTATGTGTTTTCAAACATTAAACATTCAGTTATTTCAGTTCTTTACAGTCCTTCAGTTCGTTCATTCGTAAAAGTCATTTAAAAACATGAGCTTAAAAGTAATCTTTCATGGCATCCTTTAAAACGTCAGTTCATGGCATCGTTTAAAGCATCAGTTCATAAGGACATTTAAAACTCTTTCTTCGCATCGTTTAAAGCATCACTTAAAGCATAAGGCCTAAGCCTCGCATTTCATTTCGTGAAAATACATACAATACTTATTACGTATACCATCCATTCACATGCATACACTTACATACTTGGGGTGCGTAAAAAGGGGCTGCCAAGGAAGTCCGTTACATACCTATACTTGAAAACGTATATTTAGCGTTCTTTCGTAAAGCGTGTTTTGTGTCGTTTTGTAAAGCATCGTAAGGGAAAATCATTTCGTTTTCATTTTCATTACTTTAGAAAACTCTAGAAGAGTATGAACATAATACTTACACTTTGACTCCATGCCATACTCATTCCATGTAGTCCATTCATGTGCTTGTCAGATGGCAACCTACATGCATACACATAACCTTAATGTTATTCTCTATCTAGTGCATAAGCAACTAAACTAGAAATAGAATTACACTTCACTTGGAACACTCTCCATCCATCCCTGTGTTCTTACATGCTATATTTACCATGTAATTAAATTTCTAACTCTTAGAATGACCTTTTTACAGTTCCTCGTGTTTCGCACTTTATTCTCGTAGAACGCGACAATCTGTATAAGTTAGTTTCTAACTTACTATCAGTTTATTGTGTATGTGTATGATGGGTAAGGGAACTAAAATTTATGTATGTATGTTATCATATATGCCATGTCATTACATGTTTATCTGTTACGCATGATTTATTCTTTCATGAGTATTTATCTGTTACACAATCTTTTATGTCATGCAATGTTGTATGTTATAAGTATGCCATGGAATGTTTATGTTTAAATCATATTGTGCCATTTACAAGTATACGCCATGTTAGAAAAGTATATGATATTAAATAATATCACATGCATTAAGAAAGATAAGACATGTTAAGGATGACACGGACCTAAGTGTGTTCATCAAAAGTTATGTTAAGGATGACACGGACCTAAGCATGTTCATCACAAGTTATTTTAAGGGTGACACAGATCTAAGCGTGTTCACCACAAGTTATGTTATGCGGTGCCACGAACTCAAGCGTGATTCACCTTATGTAAAGTTTATATAAGTTTCAAATCATGTTCAAGTTAAGATATTCATGTCAATCACGACCCTAAATGCTAGGATGGGGTAATATTCTAATGGAACTCCTTTGTTCATGCTGGAGTGTCTAAATAGGTGTGAAATTCCCTGGGTTGATGAAGTACAGTCAACAGGTTGCGAATGGGGCCTAAGTAACTGGTTACCGGAGCGAGCCAAGCACTAATGCCAATGGTGCCATATTTTATGTTACGTGTATTCATGGGACCACAACAACTGTGGAGCATGAAGTATGGGGCCACAACAACTGTGGAAGCATACACTACGTGAGACATAGCAATTGTGACACGTAGAATACGTGGGGTCACAACAACTGTGGAGTACGTATTAACGTACTCACAACTGGTCTAGATACCTGTGTTGTGCTGCGGTAATCGACAGGGACACACGGCTCTAGGGGACCCGTGTAGCACCCATATGGTCACGTTATTAATCAAGACATTTGAATAAGATTCCAAGTTTATGTTAAGTCAAGATTCAGATCAAGTTCATGATAACTCAAGTTTCAGATCAAGTTCATGTTATGTTATACTCACGTACATGTTATGTTCATGTTCATGTTATGTTCCAAATTCATGTTCATATCATGTTATGTTAACGTTTATGATATGTTCAAGCTCACATTCATGTTATATTATGTTCACATTCACATTATGTCTCAAGCTCACGCTTATGTCATATTATGCTCAAATTTATGTTATTTTCAAGTTCATATTTATGTTATGCATGTTTACGTTCATGCTATATTTCAAGTCCATGTTATGTTTCAAGTTTCACGTTCATGTTATGTTGATAGTCCATGTTATGTTTTAAGCTCAAGTTATGTCATGTTAAGTCAAGTTCAGTTCACGTTTAAGTTCTGGTTATGTCATGCTATATGTCAAGTTATGTTATGCTTATGTACGACTTCACTTATGCATTTATGCTTTTACTGCCATGCGCATCTTTAATCTGTGTGGGAGTTTCTTGTTAACTTACTGAGATTTGTAATCAAATCTCACCGTGGTAGTCCCAACTACCATTCCCCCCGAATGGTAGATCTTGTTACAGGACCTGAAGGAGAATTGGAATCTGACCAACTGAACACGGTCGACTAGGCCACGGTGCGATGTTGATGATGGCATAGTATTTAACTTAGGTTTACTACTTGTACTTTTGGAGTTGTATCTCTAGTACTCTTTTGATCACAACCATTTTGGACTAGTGTGGTGATCATGGCTTTTTAGTATGCCTTTATGTATGAAATATGTTTCAAATATTTGGGATATTTTTAGTTTGGTGCATAGTATTGCTAAAGAAAAGAATTATCCGTTGCGAATATTGCATAATGCTAGATGCATGTTAGGAACATTATATCTTATATGTCATGAACGGGAGCAGGTAACCTTGTGTTGCATGTCCCGACACTTCAGATGTCTGTTCAATCCCAAGCGGAATCTGGGGGCGTCACAGGGTGGTATCAGAGCAATACGTCTCTGGGTTGTAAATCCACATGTCCTTAGGAAATGCACCAAATACTAGGCTTGAGATTTTAGTCTTCAATTGGCTTGAATTTCTAAGGACATGCACTAGTTTCCTGGTTTAGTAAAAAAAAAAAAAAAAATTCTGTTGCACTATCTACTGCTGAGGCAGAATATGTTGCTGCGGGTAGTTGTTGTGCTCAAGTTCTTTACATGAAGTAACAACTTGAAGATTTTAAACTCATGTATAATCACATTCCAATCAAATGTGATAATGCAAGTATTATAAATCTTTCAAAGAACCCAATACAACATTTTAGAACTAAGCATATTGAAATAAGATATCATTTTTTTCGAGATCATGTGCAGAAAGGCGATATAGTACTAGAGTTCACAAACACACTGATGTGAACCCCAATCGACTCACTTTGAGACCCAACAACAATATTGGAAAAACAACCCAGGAAAGCCAAACTCAAGTCTATGGATGGAGAATTTAGACCCGTTGGGAACTCGTTTCAAGAACCTAGATTATATTAAAATCTAGACCCGTTGAAATCCCGTCTCAAGAACCCAAATTACAAGGAGGAACGCCACAAAGGTTGTGATTTACCTTTGATAAGTTCAAGAGTTCAATCAAGAACAAGAGGAGAAAACTCACTTACAATTAAAATTCAGAATAAAAGTCTAAACCTTGGAGGGGCTGGTTACATCCTTTAAATACCCTCCCCAAAACATGATAAAACACTAGACTAAAATTTGAGACCCTACTCTCAAAAATGCCCTTCAGTGAACAGTAGCTGCGCGTTACTGTAGCATGAACAGTGTCATGCTACAGTACTTCTAAACCCTAGTTTAAAGTTTAAAATAAAATAATGTCTTTCCAAATAAGCCCTTGGCCAAAATATAAGGCCTTCCAAAAAACCCTGGTTCACTAGAAATAAGACATGTGGGCTAAGCATCCTCAAGCCCACTTATTCTAAACTAATAATAGAAATCCTTTTAAACAAATTGAAAGTCTTAATATCTAAAGGCCCTATCCCTAAGTGAAGTCTTCCACAGCTTGAATCCGGTGGAACAAAGCTAGTTCTCATTCTTTCAAGCCCATCATGAGTGTTGGGCTCTTGCTAGCTTCATCCGCATCAATTTTTACATTGCTCCCTTGATCTTCATGGCTCTTAATCTTGTAATTGATCCTGAAGACTTGGTCCACCTTGGGGCCCATCATTCCCCCTCTCCTCAGAAGGATTCGACCTCGAATCTCCACCGGGATCAAACAGAAATAAATCAGTAACATTGAAAATAGCAAACATGTAACAGCCCGCTAAAATTATCAGTTTTGGATTATTTCCCGACAGCAATCACATCTCTCTCATCTTTACCCTCATCTAGAATCACGCGTATAGATTATCTTTTCCGTAAATCACGTAATTTGTTCTTCATCGACAGCTGTAAAATCATGAGTCTTCCAAGACCACGCCTAGCCTTTCTCAAGCCCAAACTACCACTTTATGTGGTGGACAGCCACCGTACGCCGCCACGTACGTTCCTCCGACGCATGTTCGTGACGAACAACGAGCGACGCGCGGGTTATCCCGTCGATGGTATAACCTTCTATCTCTAGTTATTTTACGTTTAAAATAGTTAGTTGGTTGGTTTGTGAATTGTGTAGTTGTATTTGTGGAGTTCGTTGCGTAGTTGTGAAGGGAAGTGTGGTTGTGAAGTGTTGAGTTTGATTGTGTATTTTGTGGACTGTGCTGTGAAGTATAGGCGTGAGATGGATGCCGTAGATGTGATACGGCGGGTTGTGTGAAGAGAATACGCGTGTAGCGTACTCTGTGTAATGCAGCGACGCGCCGCGCGACGTGCGCTGTAATGATGTGTGTCGTAGAAGGAAGGGAGTACGCATGTAGTGTACTCCGTGTTGTATGGCGATGCATCGTGTGATGTGCATCGTGTTGATGAGTGTTGTAGCGAAGGAAGTACGCGTAGTGCGTACTCCGTGTCGCGTAGCGATGCACTGTGAGACGTGTATCGCAGTGATGGGTTTTGTAGTGTGGATGGAAGAGAGTTCACGTGAGTGTACTCTGTATTAAGTCGTGAAACACCGGATGGCGTGTCACGAAGGGTTGGATGGCGTAACAGAGAAGTGTAGAGCATGGTGTAGTGTTGGGAAACTGTATGACAGTGTCCCGAAGCAGTGGTGTTATGGATTATAGTCTGGGGTGACTGGTGTCATCTTGTGGTTGACTATGGCTAAGAGTATATGGATTGAGAAAGGAATTGTTTGTTGGTTATTATTGATAATTTTAATGAACTTGTTTTAGTGCAAAGGCTTTATGAAGTCAAATTATCTCTTCTGAGTATAGTGAAACCTCAAGTTGCCGTGGTGTTGCAAGTGCTCATAATATGACAATTGAGTTCAGAAGTGAAAATCTTAAGGACTTGAGTGTTCCTCTTCCAGCTGTTGTGCAGTTCCTCGTGTTTCGCGCCCTTTTCTCATAGAACGCGACGATCGAGGTAAGTTAGCCTCTAACTTACTATCAGTTTATTGTGTATGTGTGATGGGTAAGGGAACTACAATTTATGTATGTATGTTATCGTATATGCCATGCCATGCTATGTCATTATATGTTTATTTGTTACGTATGATTTAATCTCATGAATAATTATCTGTTACACAATCTTTTCTATTATACAATGCTGTATGTTATAAGTATACCATGTTAAGTATGCCATATGATACAAGTATGCCATGAAATGTTTATGATTAAATCATATTGTGTCATTACAAGTATACGTCATGTTAGAAAAAATTATATGATATTAATTAACATCTCATGCATTAAGAAAAATAAGATATGTTATGTTACGTATAATACGTGGGGCCACAACAACTGTGGAGTACGTATTATATTCTATGTTACTTATAATGCGTGGGGCCACAACAACTGTGGAGTACGTATTATATCTTATATTATGTTACGTATAATACGTGGGGCCACAACAACTGTGGAGTACGTATTATATTTTATGTTACTTATAATGCGTGGGGCCACAACAACTGTGGAGTACGTATTATATTTATGTTATGTTACGTATAATACGTGGGGCCACAACAACTGTGAGTACGTATTATATCTTATGTTATGTTACGTATAATACGTAGGGCCACAACAACTGTGGAGTACGTATTATATTTTATGTTATTTATAATGCGTGGGGCCACAACAACTGTGGAGTACGTATTATATTTATGTTATGTTACGTATAATACGTGGGGCCACAACAACTGTGGAGTACGTATTATATTTATGTTATGTTACTTATAATGCGTGGGGCCACAACAACTGTGGAGTACGTATTATATTTATGTTATGTTACGTTATAATCGTGGGGCCACAACAACTGTGGAGTACGTATTATATTTTATGTTACTTATAATGCGTGGGGCCACAACAACTGTGGAGTACGTATTATATTTATGTTATGTTAGTATAATACGTGGGGCCACAACAACTGTGGAGTACGTATTATATTTATGTTACTTATAATGCGTGGGGCCACAACAACTGTGGAGTACGTATTATATTTATGTTATGTTATTTATAATGCGTGGGGCCACAACAACTGTGGAGTACGTTTGTTGTTACTTATAAGCGTGGCCACTGTGAGTCGTATATTTTATGTTACTTATAATGCGTGGGGCCACAACAACTGTGGAGTACGTATTATTATTTATGTTACTTATAATGCGTGGGGCCACAACAACTGTGGAGTACGTATTATATATTTATGTTACTTATAATGCGTGGGGCCACAACAACTGTGGAGTACGTATTATATTTATGTTACTTATAATGCGTGGGGCCACAACAACTGTGGAGTACGTATATATTTATGTTATGTTACTTATAATGCGTGGGGCCACAACAACTGTGGAGTACGTATTATATTTATGTTAGTTTTATAATGCGTGGGGCCACAACAACTGTGGAGTACGTATTATATTTATGTTATGTTACTTATAATGCGTGGGGCCACAACAACTGTGGAGTACGTATTATATTTATGTTATGTTACTTATAATGCGTGGGGCCACAACAACTGTGGAGTACGTATTATATTTATGTTACTTATAATGCGTGGGGCCACAACAACTGTGGAGTACGTATTATATTTTATGTTACATGAAGTATGGGGCCACAACAACTGTGGAGCATACACTACATGAGACACAGCAATTGTGACATGTAGAATACGTGGGGCCACAACAACTGTGGAGTACGTATTATATTTTATGTTATGTGTATTCATGGGGCCACAACAACTGTGGAGCATGAAGTATGGGGCCACAACAACTGTGGAGTACGTATTATGTTTTATGTTACTTGAATACGTGGGGCCACAACAACTGTGGAGTACGTATTAATGCACGTTATTAATCAAGACAATTAATAAGATTCCAAGTTTATGTTAAGTCAAGTTTCAGATCAAGTTCATGTTATGTTATGCTCACGTACATGTTATGTTCATGTTCATGTTATGTTCCAAGTTCATGTTCACATCATGTTATGTTCACGTTTATGATACGTTCAAGCTCACGTTCATGTTATGTTATGTTCATTGTCCATGTTATGTTTCACGTTCATGTTATGTTGATTGTTCATGTTATGTTTTAAGCTTAAGTTCATGCCATGTTAAGTCAAGTTCAGTTCACGCTTAAGTTCTGGTTAAGTCATGCTATATGTCAAGTTATACTATGTTTATGTATGACTATAATTATGCATTTATGCTTTTACTGCCATGCATGCATTTTTAACCTTGTATAAGTTTTATGTTAACTTACTGAGATTTGTAATCAAATCTCACTGTGGTAGTCCCAACTACCATTCCCCCCGAATGGTAGATCTTGTTACAGGACCTAAGGAGAATTGGAATCTGACCAACTGAATACGGTCGACTAGGCCACGGTGCGATGTTGATGATGGTATAGTATTTAACTTAGGTTAATACTTGTACTTTTGGAGTTGTATCTCAAGTATCTTTTGATCACAACCATTTTAGGACTAGTGTGGTGATCATGGCTTTTTAGTATGCCTTTATGTATGAATATATGTTTCAATATTTGGGATATATTTTAGTTGGTGCATAGTATTGCTAAAGAAAAAGATTATCCGTGCGAATATTGCATAATGTCTAGATGCATGTTAGGAACATTTATCTTATATGTCATGAACGGGAGCAGGTAACCTTGTGTTGCATGTCTCGACGCTTCAAATGTCCGTTCAATCCCAAGCGGAATTTGGGGGCGTCACAAAACATATGATACTTACCTGGAAGTTCTACTAGATATGAAGTATCATTAATTTTATCAAAAATTTGGAAATGTCCATCCAAGCTATTTCTGTCATCAACAGGTAAATGCATTAAATCAAAATGTATAAGTGGATGAAAACCAAAAGCACCTTCAAAAGATGAATGAGAAATAATAGTAGTATGCATGGTCTTCTTATATGCAAACTCTAATAATGACAAATGATACCCTCGTAAACGTTTATGCAACAATTCAATGAATGGAAAATGATACTCCCGCAAACGTTCATGAAACACATCTAAAGTCTTCTTTACACCTAAATGATCACTCCAATTATACGTGATCTCAATGAATGGCAAATAATATTCTCACAAACGTTCATACGACACGTCGATGAATGGCAAATGATATTGCCACAAACGTTCATACATCATGTTAATGAATGGCAAATGATATTCCCGCAAATGTTCATGCAATGAGTCAATGAATGGCAAATGATACTCTCACAAACGATTATGCAACACGTCTAAAATCTTTTTTATACCAAAATGATCACTCCAATTATATGCGACCTCAATTAATGGTAAACCGTACTCCCTAAAGTGTTCATGTAATATGCCTAAAATACTCTTTATACCAAAGTGACCCAACAAACCACATCCATGCACAAGCAACTCACCCATAAAACTAGTAGGCACACAAAGTTTATTCTCTCCAAATAAATACCAATCCAGTCTATAGCACTTACCAAATGATGTTTTCTCGCGTACTCCATACACATTGGCAAAGTAATTATCATTAGGATGCAATTTCTTGTCATATTCAAATCTCAATAACTTTGCATCTAAAATAACAATATGATCATACCTTCTTGCTAATGCACAAGCCACAAAAGTTTCCTTACCATGTGTGTACTTGATTACAAGAGGAGAAATTTCAATACATTCCTCGCACTTGGCATGCATTCTAGTCAACTTACCTTGTCCTTTCAAGTGTATCAAGGACTCATATTCTTCAAAGAAAGGTCGGGAAGGGATTATCGCACCTGGCACAAAATCAATGTATTGCTCTATCTCTCTAATAGGTGGCAATCCACTAAACACACTGCTAGGAATAACGACCTTATATCCCTGCAACAAAGAAACAACAATACTAGGCAAAGGTACGTCAAGGTTAGTATTAAAACTTGCCTTAATATAAAAACTCAATTCTCTCTTTGTTTTTCTTTCACTTTCTTCACTCTCTCCTCTTTCTTTTCACTCTCCTTTTTTCTTGAGGTTTCGACCTCAACCTCATTTTTTTCAATCTCTTTTTCCTTTCCACTCTCTTTTCTTTCACTCTCTTTTTCGACGTCTTTTTTTGAACTCTCAGCCTCACAATTGTTTTTCAACTCATTCTCTCTTTTTCTTGAGGTTTCAGTCTGATGGGAACCAAGGTGGGCCTACTCTTAAAGATCCTTTGCAAGTTCCAGATGGGCCAATTACAAGATCAAGAGCCAAGAAGATCAAGGAAGCAATGCAAGGATTAGTACAAGCCACTTGGGCAGAAGCTAGCAAGAGCCCAACATTCAAGATGGGCTTGAAAGAAGGAGAACCAGCTTTGATCCACCTGATCCAAGCTGTGGAACACTTGACTTAGAGATAGGGCCTTTAGATATTAAGGCTTTCAATTTGTTTAAAAGGATTTTTATTATTAGTTTAGAATAAGTAGGCTTGAGGATGCTTAGCCCACATGTCTTACTTCTTATGAACTAGAGGTTTTGGGAAGGCCTTGTATTTTGGCCAAGGGCTTTTTTTGGAAAAATACTATTTTATTTGAACTAGGGTTTCGAAGTACTGTAGCAAGACACTGTTCATGCTACAGTATCCGCGCGGCTACTGTTCACTGAAGGGCATTTTTGAGAGTAGGGTCTCAAATTTTAGTCTAGGGTTTTATCATGTTTTGGGGAGGGTATTTAAAGGATGTAAGCAGCCACTCCAAGGCTCAGACTATTATTCTGAATTTTAATTGTGAATGAGTTTTCTCCTCTTGTTCTTAATTGAACTCTTGAACTTATCAAAGGTAAATCACAACCTTTGTGGCGTTCCTCCTTGTAATTTGGGTTCTTGAGACAGGATTTCAACGGGTCTAGATTTTAATATAATCTAGATTCTTGAAACGAGTTCCCAACGGGTCTAAATTCTCCATCCATAGGCTTGAGTTTGGCTTTCCTGGGTTGTTTGTCCAATATTGTTGTTGGGTCTCAAAGCGAGTCGATTGGGGTTCACATCATTCGGTATCAAAGCCAGGTTTCCAATAAGGTCTGATTCTATCTTTTATTCATTGCATCATAAATTCTAGAGCTTCAATGTTCTAGGATTTGCCAAACCAAAAAAAAACAGAAATTCGTTTTTCTAGGGCTGCCAAAATTTGCACCATCTAGGGTTTGAAATTTCTAGGGTTTCATTCATTCCCTTCTATTCCTGGTCAATTTTTATGTGTTTGAATTCAATTGTTTGTTTATCACAATTGAATATTTCTGTTTGTGGTTGAATTGTTGAGAAAAGAAAGGAAAGGAAAGGAAAGGAAAGGAAAAGAAAAGAAAGGAAAAGAAAAGAAAAGAAAAGAAAAGAAAGGAAAGGAAAAGAAAAGAAAAGAAAAAAAAAATCTAAAAAAAAAAAAAAATCCGAATTTTGATTTTTATAGATTGAGCCTTTATCTTAAAAGGGGCTGAATACATCTTTCTAGTTGGTATCTTATTTCATAATTACTCTTCCATTCATATAATTTCCGTGATTCTCGTGTCTTTTCTTTCCTTCCGTATTTCTCTTGTTCTTGTTTCTTGGATCTAATTGCTAGTTGGGATTAAACAAGGTTACTTTGTCTTGATTGAGTTCAATTAATTCTGAAAGAACTTGGTTGGGAAAACTCGAGGTAAAAGGCAAGAGAGTGTGAGATCATTATCGGGAAAAAGCCAATTAAGAGTGTGATACACAAGTGGAGTGCCATTATTTGAGTGTAAACACGTAAGGGAGCGTGTGAGATCCTTTCTTTTTCCGCTAACATTTTTTTTGCAGCACATTCCAATGTCTCACCATAGTGGCTTATCACCCAAGGGGACAGCAGATAACTCATTTGTGTTGCAAGCCATGCAACAACAGTTTGAGAGGATGAACATGCTATTCAGGGAAATGGAGGATAGGATGAATCAACAACAAGCAGAGATTAGAAATTTGCAAGGTGGGAGAAATCAGAGGCGACGTGAGCCTAGGGTTGAAAATACATATGAGAATGAAGGAGATGATGAGGATGAGGAAGACCTAACATCTGAAATTGGGTTGGGTAGACGTAGAGGAGTTAGGCGTGAAAGAGGATTTGAGGGGAACCTAGGGGCTCGGGATGGTGTCGATGGAGACTTGGGGAGCATCAAAATGAAAATACCATCTTTTCAAGGTAGAACTGACCCAATGGTTTATCTAGAGTGGGAGAAAAAAATAGAGTTGGTATTTGATTGTCATAATTACTCTGAGGAGAAGAAAGTGAAGTTGGCAGTAATTGAATTCACTGATTATGCTATTATTTGGTGGGATCAATTAGTGACCACTAGGAGGAGGAATCATGAGAGGCCTGTAGAGACATGGGGAGAGTTGAAAGCTCTCATGAGGCGGAGATTTGTACCTAATCACTACTATAGGGACCTTTATCAAAAGCTCCAAAATCTTACACAGGGGTCTAGGAGTGTGGAGGATTACCATAAGGAGATGGAAGTGGCTATGATTCGGGCTAATGTAGAAGAGGACCGGGAGGCCACCATGGCTAGATTTTTGAGTGGTTTGAATAGAGACATAGCCAATGTGGTTGAATTGCAACATTATGTGGAGATAGAGGACATGGTACACATGGCTATGAAGGTCGAGAGGCAATTAAAGAGAAAAGGGACAGCAAGGTACACTTCGGTTTCTAGCACTACTTGGAAATCAAAGTGGGATAGGAATGATCCTACTGAAGCAAAGAGAAAGATCGAACCACCTAAGGGCGAAGATGAGGGACCTAGCAGCAAGCCCAAGGTAGAATCTCAACCTTCAAGGAATAGAGATATTAAATGCTTTAAGTGTTTGGGTTCCGGGCACATCGCTTCTCAATGTCCAAATAGGCGAGTGATGATTATGCATGACAATGGGGAGGTAATGACTGAGAGTGAGGATGATCGTGATGGGGTGCCCGAGTTGGTTGATGCTAGTGATGATGAAGGTGTGATATACGCCGTGAGTGAGTCTCTTGTTGCCAGGCGTGCTCTCAACACGCACATTAAGGTAGATGATGCCGAGCAACAGAGAGAGAACATTTTCCATACTAGATGCCACGTCAACAGCAAGGTATGTAGTATGATCATTGATGGAGGTAGTTGTACTAATGTGGCTAGCACTACTTTGGTTGAGAAATTGAATTTACCAACCATAAAACACTCTAGACCATACAAATTGCAGTGGTTAAATGATAGTGGGGAGGTTAGGGTGGACAGACAAGTGTTAGTTCCTTTTTCAATTGGGAGGTATCAAGATGAGGTGCTTTGTGATGTTGTGCCTATGCATGCTGTGTAACAGCCCGCTAAAATTATCAGTTTTTTTTCTGTCATACAATGATGTAAGTTATAAGTATGCCATGTTAAGTATGCCATATGATACATGTATGCCATGAAATGTTTATGATTAAATCATATTATGCCATTTACAAGTATACATCATGTTAGAAAAGTATATGATATTAATTAATATCTCATGCATTAAGAAAGATAAGATATGTTATGTTACGTATAATACGTGGGGCCACAACAACTGTGGAGTACGTATTATATTTTATGTTACTTATAATGCGTGGGGCCACAACAACTGTGGAGTACGTATTATATTTATGTTACTTATAATGCGTGGGGCCACAACCATAAAGTGGACCCGATCAGTGAACTCAAATACTGCCAACTTCATTTTCTTCTCCTCTAAATAGTTATGACAATCAAAGATCAACTCTATCTTCTTCTCCCATTCTAAATAAGCTTCAGGGTCAGTTCTACCTTGGAAAGATGGTATTTTCAATTTGATGTTCTCAAGGTTTCTATCCAGTCCATCACGACCCCGTGGGTTTCCCCTAAATCCTCTTTCACGCCTGACTCCTCTATGCCTATCCATCCCAACTTCAGATATTAGGTCTTCCACATCCTCGCCATCTCCAACATCTTCATACTCATGTTCTCTTCCAGGTTCACGTCTCCTCCTATCTCTCCCATCATGCAAATTTTTAATTACTTAATCTTGTTGATCCATCCGACTTCCCCTAACATCATGTTCAACCGTTCAAACTGTTGTTGCATGGCCTGTAACACAAAGGAGTTTTCTGCCATCCCCTTTGGTGATGAGTCACTTTTATGAGACATCGAACGTGCTTGACAAAAACAAATGTTAGTGAAAAAGACCTCACACGCTCCCTTATAAACAAACTCGAATAAGGGCACTCCACTCGTGTTTCACTCTTAATTGGCTTTTTTTTTTTTTTTATCATGGTCTCACACTCTCGGGCCTTTAACCTCAATAGATTCCCCCACTCAAGTTCTTTATCCCAACTAGTAATTATCCAATAAACAAAACCAAGAGACAGACGGAAGGAAAAAAAAAACAACAAGAGAATCAAGGGACATATAGGAATGGAAGGGTAACTATGAGGTAAGATACTGACTATAATGATGTATGCAGCCCCTTTGAAAATAAGACTCAATAAAAATTCGGATTTTTTTTCTTTCTTTTCTTTGACTGATTGAATCTCAAACAGCAATATTCAATTGTAATAATCAAACAATTGAATTCTAAGAAATAACACTCCAAGCAATTGACAAACTTACAGGTGTAAGAAACCCCAGAAATTCCCAACTCTATAGATGGTGCAAATTTTGGCAGCCCTCAAACAAGCAATTTAGCCGCCCAATGTTGATGAACATGAAACCAAAAAGATAGAGTAATCTGGCAGCCCTAGGAAATGAATTTCTGCACTCTTTTTTTTTTTTTTGCAACCTTAAAACAATGAAGCCCTAGAAATAAAGATGCAATAAATAAAGGATAGAATTACACCTGATTGGAAACCTTGCTCTGAATGCCAAATGATGTGAACCCCAATCGACTTGCTTTGAGACCCAACAACAATACTGGAAAAACAACTCCAAGAAAGCCAAACTCAGATCTATGGATGGAGAATTTAGACCCGATGAGAACCCGTTCCAAGAACTTAGATTATATTAAAATCTAGACCCGTTGAAGAATCCATTTTAAGAACCCAAATTACAAAGGAGGAATGCCACAAAGGTTTTGATTTACCTTTGATAAGTTCAAAAGTTCAAGAAGAACTGATAAAGGGTTAGAATTGCATGATTAAGTTGTTTAAATGAGTGATTTATTTTATCAAATAATGATTGAACACTTAATTATGCATCAAATTCTAATATTGAATGTCAAATTAATTGATGTCAATATTTTATACACATAAAGTTCTATATTTGCCTTTAAAAGAAATACATTTTTAAATGCACATGTAGGAAATCCAAAGAGAAGCAACCCACATCACACATGCTGGAACTCACGGCTTGAAAACACATGCAGAAAATAAAAGGGAAGCAAAGCACACATGTTCATGCAGACTAAGGTGGACAGCAACTCACTCATGCAGAAGAACACTCATTCAGAAACCATCAACTCAGCACATGCAGCTCACGGCACTTAGAAAATCATGGAAACACATGCAGAAGGAAAGCTCAGCGCACATGCATCACTTGGGCACACGGCAGAAGCAACCACTCACACATGCTGGAACTCACGGCACACATGCAGAAATGCAGGAAAACCACAGCACCTCAAGCTGGAACTCACGTACACATACAGCAGAACATGCATGAAAGCAACCTGGAAACATACAGCTCACGGCACACTTGCAACAGCAGCATTCACATGCAGCTCACAGCAAACCAAAGCACATGCAGAAAGCATCACTCGGACAGCAGCAGAAACACATGCAGAGGAGAGGAAACAACTCGCACATGTTGCAACCCATGACAGCAAATCAACACATGCAGCTCACGGATGCAGAAAGCAGAAACTAACCTGGACACAAGCATCATTCACGGATGCAGAAAATGGAAAAGCAAAACAGCACACATGCAAAAAGTGACACTTACAGCTCTCATCACACATGCAGATTCCCACCGAACACATGAAACTCACGAATGGTTCTTCTTTTCGTTTATAAAAAGACAGAGGGGACTGAATTTAAGGAGGATTGGACATAGCAGACGGAAGCTTACATAGCGGACAATTTCTTTTCTTTAGATAGGAGACGAAAGTTTTATTTTTTTTGCTGTATTTTTATTTACGTTCAGCATTTTTTTCACGTTGGTATTTATCTTTTCTTCATTTGTTTAGCATTTCTTTTATTCTTCTTCCCGTTTTTAGCATTTGAAGTTAAGTTGTATTTCCTAGTTTTATTGGACGGAACAGGTCTCATTTTCGGCAGCTTTAGTTTTATTCTTTTCGGTTGTTTAGTTGAGCAATTTATTTTCTGTCATTCGTTTACATTGGTTGGAGTTTCAGTTTTTATTTATTTCTTTTTACAGATTTTACTATGATTCAACTTAGATTTATTTTTGTTAATATCATGTGTAACTAATTTCTAAAGCTTGGGTTGTGGAATGAGATTTAATTTATTTTAGATTCTAGTTTGATGCAATATTTTGTTGTTTAATGTTGATTTCACTAAGTTACTAGTCAGATTCAAATGGAAAATAGATTGCGGCTCTTGCTCTTGTTTTGTTGTTGACGAAAGGCACAACAAAAGCTTGAAATTATCAAGGCTTCTTTCGATTGATTATAAATATAAATTTGGCTAGTAAATTAGAGAATTTCTTGAGAAAATATTGCAAAAACTTGAGCTTAATTTCTTATCTTCCGAATATCAATACCTTGACTGTATTGTTAATCGAGAAATTATCTAGAATCCGAAATAAAAAGAATCTCAAACCCAACCCAAGTGTTTGTTAATTTGCCTTTTTGATCAGAAACTCTTATTTCAATTTCTATTTTTTTTTTTTTGCATTGCATTTGAATTTTATTTTCATCTCTCATACTCGATTCATTTGTTACTCACCACTCCCGTATACACTTTGATGACCCATTGTCCCTGTGGAATATGATCCTGGACTTATCCTTGATACAACTTGAAACTTCTACACTTGGAAGCACATTCGAAACCGAGTCAATTTTTTGGCGCCGTTGCCGGGGACAACTGGTGCTTATCAGAGTATTGTTTTTTCTTTTTTCCTGAGAGGACGTTTATGGAGCTGTGAACCTCTTCACAGCCTGGGTGATATCTTTACCTCTCATTTTACTTGTTTACTTTTATCTTGTTTTGTGTTGAAGTTGCAGGTCTGGTTGAGCTAGAGATAGCACATATAGACTTGCTAGGACTGAATCATCAACCTCATCTTCGAGTGCATCATCTGTTTCTCTTAATTCAGCATTTGAATCATCAGTTGACACTCATAGTAACATGGCTGAAGAAGAAGGACGCAATGATGGGGAAATGGCAAATCCCAACAGAACACTTAGAGAATATTTGCATCCTATTAGGACCACCACTCCATCATGCATCATTACACCTTTGAATGCTCATACTTTCAATTTTAAACCTGGAATGCTACCATTATTGCCTCATTTTCATGGGATAGATTCTGAAAATCCCTACTTGCACCTCAAGGAGTTTGAGGAAGTATGCTCCACATTTTTGGATCGAAATTGTACTGAGGAAATTGTTAGATTGAAGTTGTTTCCTTTTTCTCTTAAGGACAAAGCAAAAACATGGTTGAATGCATTGAGGCCAAGATCCATTGGAACATGGCAAGAAATGCAAGCTGAATTTCTGAAAAAGTTTTTTCCAATGCATCGCACCAATGTTTTAAAGAGACAAATCATGAATTTTTCTCAAAAGGAAAATGAAACTTTTTATCAAAGTTGGGAAAGATTCAAAGATCTCTTAAATGCTTGTCCACACCATGGTTACGAGAATTGGCGCATTATTAGTTTTTTTTATGAAGCTTTGGTACCTAAGATGCGACAATTTGTTGAAACCATGTGTAATGGAGAATTCTTTAATAAGAAACCGGAAGAAGCATTTGCATATTTTGATTACTTGGTTGAAAACGCTCAATCATGGGACACTTCTTGTGTCTATGATAGAGCTGAACCATTGAGGACTATAAGTGGGGGAGGTAAATATGTTTTAAATGAGGAGAATGATTTGAAAGCTAAATTTGCCTTATTGTCAAAAAAATTGGAGGCGATTGAGTTGAAGAAAGTGCATGAAATTCAGGGCATTCCAAAACAAGGAAAATGTAACATTTGTGAGGATAGTAGCCATGTAACATCTGAATGTCCTACTATCCCAGCTTTTAAAGAAGTTTTGTGTGATGCTTCTCATCCTGTTAACATGATTTCTAAGCCTTTTCCTACACCATATTCTAACACTTATAATACAGGTTGGAGAAATCATCCTAATTTCAGCTGGAGAAATGATCATCCCACAAATTCAGCACATCCGGGAGTTGGTGCACCTCAATATTCAGTTCATACCCAGCAAAATGCATTAATTCCAGCCCCTAGACGACCCATGGATGACCCATTTCAACAAATGGCGTCTACTCTTCAGCAGTTCATGCAAAGTCAAACCACCATAAATAACCAAACTTCTCAAGCCATCAATGACATACGGAATAATTTGACCAAGCTGAACACAACCTTGAGTGCACAAGAGAAAGGAAAATTCCCGTCTCAACCCCAACCAAATCCTCAAATCCAAATTGCTGCCATAGAGTCTTCATCTTCTTCAGAAGCAAATGTCAGGACTTGCAAGGCCGTAATAACTCTCCGTAGTGGCAAAGAAGTTGAAACATTGGGTAATGAAGCTGGCAAGAAAGGTGAAAGTTCCACTTCTAGTGCACAAGGTAAAAATCCTGATATTGATGTTTCTTTGGAACCAAAGGTAACTCCTCCGGCACCCTTTCCTCAAAGATTGGTTCCTTTACATAAAGATAAACATCATGCTGAGATTTTAGACATTTTTAGACAAGTGCGCATTAACATTCCTCTTCTTGATGCTATTGAGCAAATCCCCACATATGCCAAATTTTTGAAAGATTTGTGTACGGTTAAAAGAAGGCTTAATGTGCAAAAGAAAGCATTCCTCACGGAACAAGTCAGTGCCATTATCCAATCCAATACTCCTCCTAAGTACAAAGATCCAGGCTCTCCAACAATAGCTTGTGTTATAGGAAGCTCCAAAATAGGCCAAGCACTACTAGACTTAGGCTCTAGTGTCAATTTGCTTCCTTATAACACCTATGAGCAACTTGGTTTAGGAGAGTTGAAACCAACTTCTATCATCTTGCAATTGGCCGATCGTTCAATTAAAAAGCCTAGGGGAGAGTGGTAGAAGATGTGTTGGTGCAAGTTGATAAATTTTACTGTCCTGTGGATTTTGTGGTGCTTGATATGAACTTGTCAAATCCATCTACTTTCCAAGCTCCTATAATTCTTAGTAGACTATTTCTTGCTACATCTAATGCATTAATTAATTGTAGAAGTGGAATTTTGAAATTGAGTTTTGGAAACATGACATTGGAGCTGAATATCTTTAATACTTGCAGGCAATCTCAGGATTTAGAAGAAGTTAAGGAAGTTAATTTGCTGGAAAATATCCTTGATGAGGACTTTCACTTGAATCTCTTCCTTCTACTGATTTACATTCGTCATTAGAAAGTGTGCTAAGTGATGTAAATATACTTGATAAAACTTCTAATGTTTCTTTCGCAGAAACCAGGCATGGGGTGCCTTGGCAACCAATGTTTGAAGAGTCGCCACCTTGGGCAGCACCCACAAAACCACTTCAGATGACAGACACCATCTCATTGGAGCACTCAGGACACTCGAAAACTCAAATCTGAGGTTGAATAATTTTTATTATGATGACCTTTACTTGTTTAAATATTGTTCTGACCAAATGTTTCGAAGATGTTTAGCCAACAAACACATCCAAAGTAAGATTTTTGATTCTGGCAAGTTAAGATCCCGATGGAGTGGCCCCTATGTGGTTAAAACAGTTTTCCCTCATGGTGCTATTGAGGTTGTCAATCCTCAAAATGGAAATGCTTTTAAGGTTAATGGTCAAAGGCTTAAGCCTTTTATTTCTAACTTTGCACCTGAGGAATCTACTCTACATTTGCTTGATCCTAATTAATAGTTCTTGATTTATCCAGTTCTTTTCATTGTTTTCTTTTGTTTTTCAGTTTTTATTTTTATTTTGGTTGCATTCCTTTCAAAGCTGTCCAGGTACTTCCTTTTTCCTTTTGCCTTTCCATATTCGGTTCTTCTTTTAGTTGTTTTGCCCCTTAACTGCTTTCTTTGTGTAAATTCCATCATTTCTCTTGCATCATTGAGGACAATGCTACAATCTAGTTGGGGGTGGAAGAGAATTTATTTATCTGTTTGCATGCCTTAGACACATTTTGGTCCACCTTGGGGAGTACTAGTAATGAATTGAAAGCAGACAGATTAAATTCTCCATTCTTGAATTTTACATGTTGGAAAGTGTTTAAAAAAAAAAAAAATTTGTTGAGGTCATGGAATATGTGGAATGTAGTGCAAATATGAGTATATGTCAAAAGAGGGAGTTATCCATTTTATTTAGTTGTTAAACCAAGGGAAAGATGTTAACAGTTTTGCTTAAACACACACAACACATACCCGGAAGGCCTAGAAAGACTACATTGAGTCATTGTTGGTTGATTTACACTACAATTGTTTGAGACTCTAATGAACCATATCCTAATGGCTTAGGAAGAAATCTGAATTAAATGAGAAAAGGGACAAGCCAGGGATAAAAAAAAAAAAAACAAAACAAAACAAAACAAAAACAAAAACAAAAGCAAAAATTACATTTGTGTACTGGAAAAGGCTGCCTATTACCGGGGTCCTTACAAAAAAAAAAGTAGGCGCTTTTCAAAGTGTAATAATGTGAAAGCCGCCACTATAATGGTTTTGAATTAGAGTAAGACCATGTGGTTTTCTCAGAATGGTTGTTGTGATTGAAACTGTTAATGTCTCTTGGTAGTCGATCTTGGAATTCTAACCCCATTTCCATGCACTTGAAAGAAAGCAAGCTTTGTTACATGTAATCCCCTTGGCTGATTAACTAAATTGTGTATAAATCTCTAAAAACTTGACTCGGTTTCGAATGTGCTTCCAAGTGTAGAAGTGTCAAGTTGTATCAAGGATAAGTCCAGGATCGTATTCCACAGGGACAATGAGTTATCAAAGCGTTTGTGAGAATTTTGTGCAAAAAGTGTATCAATTATGAGATATGAAAATAATTGTGAATCTGTATTTCTAAAATTATTAAGAGCCAAGAGAATTAAAGAAACTATGTAGAAGTTGAACTAAACTTGTAAGAAACAATAAAACAAATACTTGGGATGGAATTTTCACCAACTGATTTGGAGATGGATTTACTTCTCTTTTTACATTCTCTCAACCATGATCCTATTCCTAGAAGTCAAGGTCGGATAATATAGCAATGAACCACAATTCTTGGCTTCATAAAATTACTTGACAAATTATATCACAATTATAAAATAGTGAAAGAAAACCATCAAAGTCTTGTTACTTGTTCAAGTATTAATTGTGCCTTTACGTCTACAAATAATCTAAACCAAGAACAAAGAACTTCAATCCTTTCTATATGTAAATTGAAATATTATCCAACAAGTTAAATGTTGAAATCACATAACATTGAAGAAAATCAATTCCAAACCAGTCGTAGGTTACTCATTGAATCCCAAGTTAAAACTCTAGTGATGTGAACCCCAATCGATTTGCTTTGAGACCCAACAACAATATTGGAAAACAACCCCAAGAAAGCCAAACTCAGATTTATGGATGGAGAATTTAGACCCGATGAGAACCCGTTCCAAGAACCTAGATTATATCAAAATCTAGAGCCATTGAAGAATCCGTCTCAAGAACCCAAATTACAAAGGAGGAACGCCACAAAGGTTTTGATTTACCTTTGATAAGTTCAAATGTTCAAGAAGTACAAGAGGAGATAACTCAAACTCTCAAAGAAATGCCATATATTCTGCCTCTCAAGTGAGGCTATAAGTTGGTTAAATAGACAACTCCCAAAAACCCTAATGAAAGCGCTCGGGTACTGTAGTGTTCACAATGTCGTACGCCGCGCTACAGTAACTTCTAAACCCTAGTGAAATAATAAGTTTCCAAATCAACCCTTGGCCAAAATACAAGGCCTTCCCAAAGAAAACCCTAGTCCATTAGAAATAAGACATATGTGGGCCAAGCATCCTCAAGCTCATTTCTTCTAAACTATTAATCAAAGCTTTTAAACAAATTGAGAGTCTTAACAACAATAGGCCCTATCTCTAAGTCATGTCTTCCATAGCTTGTATCAAATGGATCAAAACCGGTTCTTCTTCCTTCAAGCCCATCTTGAGTATTAGGCCCTTCCTAGCTTCTTCCCAAGTGGATTGCACCAATCCTTGCATTGCTTCCTTGATCTTCTTGGCTCTTGATCTTGTAATTGGCCCATCTGGAACTTGCAAAGGATCTTTAAGGATAGCTCCACCTTGGTTCCCATCATTTCCCCTCTCCTCAAAAGGATTCGACCTCGAATCTTCACCTACATCAAAAGGAGAAAGATCAGAAACATTGAAGGTAGCAGAAACATTATATTCACCTGGAAGATCCACTTTATATGCATTGTCATTAATTTTCTCAAGAATTTGGAACGGTCCATCTCCTCGAGGATGCAACTTAGTCCGTCTATGGGCTGGGAATCTTTCTTTGCGCATGTGAACCCAAACCCAATCTCCTGGTTCAAAGATGACACGCCTTCGCCCTTTATTGACTTGTGAAGCAACCCTTTCATTCTTTTGGGCAATGTGAAGTCATACCCTTTCATGAAGTGACTTCACCAACTCCGCCTTCTTTTGTCCATCCAAGCTACTCATGCCATTAACAGGTAAAGGCATCAAATCTAAAGGCGTAAGTGGATTAAAACCATAAACAATTTCAAAAGGAGAGTATGAAGCAGTTGTATGCATGGTCCTATTATATGCAAACTCTATAAATGGCAAACAATCCTCCCAAATCTTTAAATTCTTATGAACAACAGTGCGTAAAAGCTGAGTTAAAGTCCTATTAACTACTTCAGTCTGACCATCAGTCTGTGGGTGACAAGTAGTGGAAAATAAGAGTTTAGTACCTAATTTTCCCCACAACACTTTCCAAAAGTAGCTCAGGAATTTAACATCCCTATCAGAAACAATGCTCCTGGGCACACCATGGAGTCGCACTATCTCCCTGAAAAACAAGTCAGCTATGCTTGTGGCATCATCTGCTTTATGGCAGGGAATGAAATGTGCCATCTTGCTAAATCTATCCACAACCACAAAAATAGAATCTCTACCCCTTTTTGTCCTAGGCAGCCCCAAAACAAAGTCCATAGATATGTCTAACAAAGTCCATAGGTAAGGGTGTATATAACCCATGTGGCAAAACGTTAGATTTGGCCTTTCTACATGTGATGCACCTGCTACAAATGCGATTGATGTCTCTTTTCATCTTAGGCCAAAAGAAATGTTCATGCAGTATGTCTAAGGTTTTCTTGACACCAAAGTGTCCCATTAATCCCCCACCATGTGCCTCACGCACTAATAGCTCACGCATAGAACAACTAGGTACACACAGTTTGTTTTCTTTAAACAAGTAGCCATCATGCTTGTAAAACTTACCAAATGCCGCCTTATCACATGCCATATACACATCAGAAAAATCAGTGTCATCGGCATACATGTCTTTCACATATTCAAACCCAAGCATTTTAGCGCTCATAGAAGTAAGAAGTGCATACCTCCGGGATAAAGCATCAGCAACAATATTCTCCTTACCTTGCTTGTAACGGATGACATATGGAAAGGTCTCAATGTATTCCATCCATCTGGCATGCCTCTTATTCAACTTACCTTGACCCTTGAGATGCTTCAACGATTCATGATCGGTGTGGATCACAAATTCCCTAGGCCACAAGTAGTGCTGCCAAGTCTCTAATGCACGAACAAGAGCAAAAAGCTCTTTGTCATAAGTAGGGTACTTCAGGGATGCCCCACTTAGCTTCTCACTGAAGAAGGCGATCGGTCGCCTATCCTGCATCAAAACGGCTCCAATCCCTAATCCTGAGGCATCACATTCAATCTCAAAAGCTTTGTTAAAATCAGGTAATGCTAACACGGGTGCAGAGCACAACCTTTCTTTAATAGTGGCAAAAGCATTCTCTTGAATAGCCCCCCAATGAAACCCAACATTCCTTTTAATGACTTCAGTGAGTGGTGCGGCAATGGTGCTAAAGTCTTTAACAAAACGCCGATAAAAGCTAGCTAGACCATGAAAGCTTCTTACCTCAGTGACGCTCTTTGGCGTTGGCCACTCCCTAATGGCCTTGACTTTCTCTTCATCTACTTCAATACCCTTTGTACTAACAACATATCCAAGAAAAACAACTTTCTCCATGCAAAAGGTACATTTCTTGAAATTAGCATACAACTTTTCATCGAGCCATGCAATTCATCGAGCATATCATCTAATCTAGGAATGGGATGACGATACTTTACCGTCATATTATTAACTGCCCTGCAATCAACGCACATCCGCCACGTCCCATCCTTCTTAGGCACTAGAAGCACTGGTACGGCACATGGGCTCATGCTCTCTCCCACGTACCCCTTGCTCATCAAATCCTCAACTTGCCTCTGAAGCTCCTTTGTCTCATCTGGATTACTTCTATAAGCTGGTCGGTTTGGAATAGCAGCCCCGGGCACAAAATCAATCTGGTGCTCAATGCCTCTAATGGGTGGCAACTCATTAGGCATTTCCTCTGGGAATACATCCTCAAACTCCTGCAACAAAGAAACAGCCAAACTAGGAAGAGGCTGGTTAGTTTCATCAAGATTAAGATAAGACTCTTTATAAACAAGAAAAATCATAGGGCGATGTGCGAAGAAAGCCCTTTTCACCTCACTTTCTCTTGCATAGAAACTCACTTTTGTCTTTCCTTTTCTCTCGGCAGACTCTCTTTCTTTTTCACTCTTTCTTTTTTGCTCATTTTCACTCTCACTCTTTCTTTTTTGCTCAATCTCCTTTTCACTGTTTCTTTTTTTATCACTCTCATTTGCACTCTTATTTTTTTTGACAACCTCACTTTTGAGTTTCAATTGGCCTTCATAGACCTGTCTTGGAGTTAAAGGAGCAAGCTTTATTGTGTTGCCCTCTCTTGAAAAGCTGTACATGTTTTTGAATCCATCGTGTATCACTCTTCTATCATACTGTCATGGCCTCCCCAACAAGATATGGCCAGCATGCATCGGCACCACATCACAAAGCACTTCATCTTGATAATTCCCAATGGAAAAAGTAACTAACACTTGTCTATCCACCCTAACCTCCCCACAATCATTCAACCACTGTAATTTGTATGGTCGAGAATGTTTCAAGGTAGGTAAATTCAATTTTTCAACTAAAGTAGTGCTAGCAACATTAGTACAACTCCCCCCATCAATGATCATACTACATACCTTGTTATTGATGTGGCATCTAGTATGAAAAATGTTCTCCCTCTGTTGCTCTACATCATCTATCTTAATTTGTGTGTTGAGAGCACGCCTGGCAACAAGGGACTCAGCTGTTACGGGGTATTCTACTCCATCATCATCACTAGCATCCTCCAACTCGGGTATCTCATCACTATGATCCTCACTTGCAGTCATCACCTCCCCATTGTCACGCATAATCATCACACGTTTGTTTGGACATTGAGAAGCGATGTGCCCTGAACCCAAACACTTAAAACATTTAATATCTCTATTTCTATTGGGTTGGGATGCTATCTTGGGTTTGTTGCTAGTTCCTTCATCTTTTCCTCTAGGTGGTTCGGTCTTTGCCTTTGTTACAACTCGATCATCTTTCTCCCACTTTGGTTTCCAAGGAGTGCTAGAAACCGAAGTGTACCTTGATGTCCCTTTCCTCTTTAATTGCCTCTCCACCTTCATAGCCATGTGCACCATGTCTTCTATTTCTACATAATGTTGCAACTCAACCACATTGGCTATCTCCCTATTCAAACCACACAAAAATCTAGCCATAGTGGCCTCCCTATCCTCCTCTACATTTGCCCGTATCACGGCCACCTCCATCTCCTTATGGTAGTCCTCCACACTCCTAGACCCCTGTGTAAGATTTTGTAATTTCTGGTAGAGGTCCCTATAGTAGTGGCTCGGTACAAATCTCCGCCTCATAAGAGCTTTCAACTCTCCCCATGTCTCAACAAGCCTCTCATAATTCATTCTTCTATTGGTCACTAATTGATCCCACCAAATAATAGCATAATCAGTGAACTCAATTACTGCCAACTTCACTTTCTTCTCCTCTGAATAGTTATGACAATCAAAGATCAACTCTATCTTCTTCTCCCATTCTAAATAAGCTTCAGGGTCAGTTCTACATTGGAAAGATGGTATCTTCATTTTGATGTTCTCAAGGTTTCTATCCACTCCATCACGACCCCGTGGGTTTCCCCTAAATCCTCTTTCACGCCTGACTCCTCTATGCCTACCCATCCCAACTTCAGATATTAGGTCTTCCTCATCCTCGCCATCTCCTACATCTTCATACTCATGTTCTCTTCTAGGTTCACGTCTCCTCCTATCTCTCCCATCATGCAAAGTTTTAATTATTTCATCTTGTTGATCCATCCTATCTCTCACTTCCCCTAACATCATGTTCAACCGTTCAAACTGTTGTTGCATGGCCTGCAACACAAAGGAGTTTTCTGCCATCTCCTTTGGTGATGAGTCACTTTTATGAGACATCATACGTGCTTGAAAAAAAAACAAATGTTAGTGAAAAAGACCTCACACACTCCCTCACGTGTTTACACTCGAATAAGGGCACTCCACTCGTGTTTCACTCTTAATTGGTTTTTTTTTTTGGATAATGGTCTCACACTCTCTTGCCTTTTACCTCAAGAGATTCCCCACTCAAGTTCTTTAAGAACTAATTGAACTTTAAGTAAGATAATACAACCTTGTTTTATCCCAACTAGTAATTATCCAATAAACAAAACCAAGAGACAGACGGAATGACGGAAGGAAAAGAAAACGACAAGAGAATCAAGGGACATATAGGAATGGAAGGGTAACTATAAGGCAAGATACTGACTATAATGATGTATGCAGCCCCTCTGAAAATAAGACTCAATAAAAATTCAAATTTTTTTTTTTCACTGATTCAATCACAAACAGCAATATTCAATTGTAATAATCAAACAATTGAATTCAAACACATAAAAATTGGCAAGGAAATAGAAGAGAATCAAAGAAACAACACTCCAAGCAATTGACAAACTTAGAGATGTAAGAAACCCCAGAAATTTCCAACTCTATAGATGGTGCAAATTTTGGCAGCTCTCAAACAAGCAATTTAGCCACCCAATGTTGATGAACATGAAACCAAAAAGATATAGTAATCTGGCAGCCCTAGGAAACGAATTTCTGCACTTTTTTTTTTTTTTTT